>PVLD010009602.1:0-76062 GCA_004027595.1 Dinomys branickii
AAAAAAAAAAAAAAAAAAAAAAAAAAAAAAAAACGATGGCCAGGACTACAACATTCCAATCTGTTACCATGGAAATAAAAAATGTATACAAAGTGGAAACAAAGGCGGGCAGGGGCCCCACGTTCCTGACCTGCTAGCTGGGGATGTGTGGTGACTGATGGTCTAAAATTAATAAACTCTGTTTGTCCTAGAGTTCTTCAGTCTTCTGTGGAATACAGCCTGTTTTTGCCATTATAGTATGTACATGTGTACTGTTTGCATATGGTATATTCTCTAAAAGCTTGGCTATTGGATGGCTTTACAAATATGATTGGAGTATGAGGGCATCATCAGTCCATGAATCAAAGCATAATTCCATGGGTTATTGCTGGGAGGTCCTGGAAACCCAATCTGGGGACCGGTGAAAGGGAGCAGGTCAGGGTGGTGTGAGCTTGGGTGTTACATCTGGTCTCACCACCCTTCATTTCTGGCTCTTTCCTTCTGCCTCTGCTTCTTGACTGTCATGAGCTGAGGATCTTTCCTCCTCCCCCACTGCCTTCTGCCATGATATTTGCACTTCACTGCAGTGGAGCCAGATGACTGTAGATTGAAAGCTCTGAAACTGAGCCAAAATAAATGTTTCCTCCTTTAACTTGCTTTCCTTGGCCACTTGGCCACAGCAGTATAAAGCCAACTAACACATATTATCATATGATAACTCAGCATGTTCCCTATATGTGCCAACCAATGCTTCTTAAATCCAAGCGCTCTGCTGTTTTACTCTCTTAGCTCACCCTCACGAGAACTGTAGGAGATGGGTAATATTATGATCTGTATTTTATAGAAAATAAAATGGAAGCTCAGAAAATTTAATCGATATGCTCAAATCCTTCCAGGGTGTAAGAGGTAAAGTCAGAAGTTAAAAAAAAAACCTTGATTTTAGATTTTAGACCTTAACACACTAGGTTCCCCATATTATGCTACTGAAACCAACCTTGTCTGAGCAAAGAACATGGGTATATGTATTATTTAGCCTGCTTAATTTTGAAAGGACTTTTTGTAACGTAAAATAAGCCAGAATCAGAAATAAAAATATTGTATATTCTTGCTTCTCACTTACATGTAAAATAAAAGAGCCAAAATGCACAGAGATAATGAAAGAGTGGTAACTATGTGTGCAATAGTAGAGGGAGAAGAAGAGAGGCCAGGAAGATCAAAGAACACAAACTGTA
Organism: Dinomys branickii; assembly: GCA_004027595.1. Taxonomy (NCBI): domain Eukaryota; kingdom Metazoa; phylum Chordata; class Mammalia; order Rodentia; family Dinomyidae; genus Dinomys; species Dinomys branickii. The sequence continues at coordinate 1,212 of PVLD010009602.1, forward strand.
TACCCAATATGGAAACTAAAGTTCATGTTAAACAAGTAGATTTTATCTGCTTTTGTCACAAACATGTAACTATATGAGATGACAGATATATTAATTTCTTTGACTATAGTAACTATGTTAGAACCTATATGTAGCTCATAACATCATTTTTAAGCCTCAAAGATAAAAAAAATTTCTTAAAAATGAAAAAGTCAACCTTTCTCAAAAGTTAAATTTAAATTAATTTACTATTTGGAATTTTCAAAAACCTCATTCCACTTCAATTGTCCAACACAGGATGGAGCATGTAACATTATCAAGCACTAGAAATTATGACATAATGACATACTTTGGGTCAGTGCTGGGGCATGCATCAGATCAGGGCAGACTCTAGCACATGTCCCAGAGCCACTTGGTAACTGCTATAGCAGGAAGCACCAGCCCTTGAGCAGTGTTAAGCCAGTGATTGGACAAAGGAATCCCAGCTCCTCCTCTGTGAACAGCTAGCAAAGGATAGACTCGGTGTGTTTTAGTCTGGGAGAACTTCAGGGCATGTCACAGTCTTCTTAGTTACTTGGGCTGCTCCACAGGATGATAGGACTTGAAGGCACCAAAGAGAGTGTCTCATCTAAGTCCTACATTTGGTAGCCAGGTCCAGGGAATAAAGTGGTTGCCTCAAAGCCAGACAGAAGATCAAAGGCACAGCCAGGAGTGAAAATGAGATTCTGGTTCAAACATACAGATTTTCAGCACCTCCTCCCATCAGCTGAGAAGTATTATTTCATTGCAGTTGTGAAAATGGCTTGTTCAAAGTGGCCAGGATTTAAAGGGGTGTATTTTTTGGTTTGTGTAAGTGAAACAACTACAAGAATCTCAACAACTAACTTTTCTTTCCATCTTTCACTGAGACTTCCGCTGTGTGGACTCCATTCTCAGGCTTCCAAAAGCAGCACACTAGTTAAAGAGGCACTAGCTTTTCTTCATGTGCCTTCAGCCTAAATCCTGTGACCCGAGTTTAGCTGATCAAAATTGGATTTGGCCATATCCCCCCAATCATTTATGCCTAGATGACAAATATAATGTGAGACAGAGTCTGGACCATATGCCTGTGTTCAGTACACCTCCAGGTGCACAATACTAAGAGTGGGACAAGGCATTTGGAGGAAGGAAGAGAGTGCCAAAATGATACATGTCCATTATATAAATGTGCTTACTACCATTATAAATCATGGAAGGCACCAGTGATATTTAAAGAAAGGAAAGAAAGTCACTATAGTACTGAAGAAGTTTCCATACTGGAAGGAAATGAATGAAATTGAGAATAAAAATTATGCAAATAGTCAACCGATTGAAGAGCTCATTCAGCAAAAGGAAAATAGATAAACCCTTACCAAACTTGCCAAAAGGAAGACAGAAATCACTGTAATTAGAAATAAAAATGTGTGATCACAAGAGATATTACTGAAATTCAGGAGGTAGTTGGTAAATACTGTGAAAAATTAATTATATCAAATTGGAAAATGTTCAAGAAATGGATAGATTCTGAGAATCATAGGAAAACCAAATCAAAAGACATAAACAATCTGAACAATGCAGTAACAAGAAATACATTTAAGGCAGTGATAAGAAACCTACCAACAAGAAAATTTCAAGACCTGATGGATTTACTGCTGAATTGTAAAGGTCTTTAAGGATGTTATAACATCAAGACTTTTCAAATATTCTATGAAACTTATATTTCTGGAAGTCATCAATACTCTGACCCCCAAACCAGAGTAAGACCCAACTTAAAAAGAAAATTATAGGTAACTCTGCTTAATGAACACAGATAGAAAGTCCTCAATATGATATTAGCAAATAAAAGACAAGTCATCATCATTATGACCAAGTAGATTTAATATTTGAGTTGCAAGGTTGGTTCAACATATGAATCTCAATAAATATAATGTCCCACATAAACAGACCCAGGGATATAAACCACATGATTATAACAATATGTACAGAAAAACTTGACAAAATCCAACACTATTCATGATAAAAAAAAAAAAAACTCTGAAGAAAATAGCTATAGAAAGACATTGCCTGAACCCGATAGAAGCCATTTGTGACAAACCAACAGCTAAAATCATATTAAATGGAGAAAAACCGAAAACACTCTAACATCAGAAATAAGACAGTGATGGCTACTATTACTACAACATACTACTTAAAACATTAGCCAGCGCAATTAGGAACAAAAATAAAAGGCGTATGTATAGGAAAGGAAAAACCAAATTCTCATTATTTACAGATGACATGATCCTCTATGTAGAAGACCCTCAAAGTTCTCCCAAATTATGAATAAAGAGCAAAGTAAAAAGTAGACAACATGAAGTACAAGCACAATACAAGGAATGTAAAAATTATGCACTGCAAACATGGAGTAATAAAAAATAAATACATTTTTAAAAGGAGCCCAAGAGTGAAAAACCTCATTCAGCAGCATAGCAAGATAAAGCATAATCATCACAGAAAAATCAATAACATTCTTGAGCACCAATAATGAACTTACCAAAAAAGAAATTAGGAAAACCATTTCATTTACAATATCATTTTTAAAAAAACACTTAAATTCCTAGAATTAAGGTGTTATGTACATGTACCAAATCTCCATCTGAAATGTATTCATTATGCATTGCAAGTGTATACTAATAAAAAATAAAAATTGGAAAACTATAGAAGAAAATTCTCTAAGTAGGCTTTTCTGAAACCCAATAGTCATATGAATAAAATAACACAAGGTCCAAAACCACAGAATGATGAGCCAGAATTACAATGGAAAAACTCCAAAGGCCAAGACATCTCTCAAAATTGATAATAATCTTCTAAGTACAACAGAACTAATGAGGAACGTAAGAGGTGAAAGGAAATTTCTTCTATAGAGAAAAGGATCATGATCCTCACAGTGAAACACAGGAAAAAATAGCCTATGTGAGGAAGTGATCCCTGCAATGAAAGAAGAGTTGCATCTGATGAGAAAAGGGTACATACGCTGTTCCAAGAAAAATTAATATGGAGCATGAACTCTCAGGCATGTCCTGGGTGAGTTCTGTTACTCCCTAGATAATTCTTCTGTATGCAAGCAATTCATTTAGGAGGAGAGGGGTTGGAAAAACAGGCTAACCTCATTTGTCACAACTCCGTTAAATGCCAGAGCACAGTGGGACAATGTCCAGAAAACATCCAGGGCCACCCTAGCAGGAGCACGCTGCTGTACTGTTGTCATTCAGACACAAAGGCACAGGCAGATGCTCTTTGCCCCCTTGGAAAAAAGTAGAAGTAGCCTAAGCTCATAGAGTGGTGAATGGGGAAGTTGTGCTGTGAGGAACACAGAACAGCCAGCACTGTGAACCACACAGCAGTGTCTATAACTCCAAGAACAAAGACAGTGACATATTCTGTATTCGGCCTGATTATTCTTCTATTATAAAGACAGTAGGTACCTATTCTCTGAGCTGTAATTATTCAGCAAATACAGAAACTGTCTTTACCGAAAGACGGTGAAATTCAACCAAAACATTTAAGTTGAATTCAGAAGTGGAGAAATCCACAGAAAGACCAAGAACAATGGAAATCCTCAAGGCACAGTGTAATATAAAAATTATTATCCCTTTATGAATTTAACAAATATAAAAATAATGAATTTAGATTTAGGCCATTCTAGGAGGTCACAGTGGAAATGCATTAATTTCTTTATATTGGTAGCTGGGAGCAAATTTTTACTATAAAAAACTGAAGTTACTATACAATATGAAGTTTAAAAGTATGACTCATTTTTGTATCTTTTTAATAATTTGTTTTAAATGCTGAGTGTCTTTTAGAGCTTAGAACTCTAGTGCAGAAACACTTATCTAAAACTGCACTATTACTTTGATTCCATTAAATATAAATTTAAAAGCAGTGCTTCATATTTTTAAGAGTACAAGTATTATGATACAATTTTTGTACATTTATTTTTTGTGTAAATATATAAATACACATAGATATCTAGAATTACATTCATCTAATGTAGTAATGCTTTTTTAGATGGTACAATTTAAAGATTCCTATTTTTTCTTTTCTTTATTGGTTGAAGCGCTTGTACTAAGTATCTGTCATTTGTATAAAAATAATATTAGTTTTAAAAAAATTCAAAAGGCACAAGCAGAGAAAGAACTAAGGGATTTTGGTCAGTGTTCAAACCAACACTCTGGGTCTGAAGGTGTCCTTGCTGGTTAATTCTATTTCCTGACTGAGAATTTTATCCGTCAGAGTACACAGCCACCTGAGAAAGTCACTCCCAGTCCTGAGAAAATAAAGTTCTCATTGCTTTCTGGTGCTTGAGGATTGCTGTAATATAAAGGCACCAATATCAGTTCAGCTCTTTCCTTCAAATATACTTTAGCAGTTTTGATTCTGCATTGGATATTGTGCACTCATAGAAAACTGATTTAGTTCTTCAGAAGACATCTATTGAGCACTTACAAATATGAGATGTTAAACAGTGAATGTGACCATCACTCGCTGATCATCTTTGAGAATCACACACTGAGACAGGTTGTGAAGATGAGTAATTAGGTTCCAGGTAATTGACAAACTGCAGGATGGAAAAATTAGTGTATTTTGTCAACTATATTCTTTGAACTGGACATTGTCCCTTCAAGTACAATGAGTCCAATGCCAGCTGGATATGGTGTGAATTTTAGAATATCTATTTTGAATGTGTCTTTTCAGATGTGCTGTGAGTGTGCAAACAAGTTTTACATTACATGGTATGTATGTTCTTTCTTGGGAAAACATAATTAATATTTTAAAACAACAAATACTGCCGTTTCCCACATGGTCTCTGAGTCCCTGTTACTAGCTGTGTTCGGTGCCATTTAATTTACTTTTAAATGCATTTTCCACTGGAAGCTTACACGAGTGTCTCATGAAATTAATGCATGAAGTTAAGGTCAAGAAGCATGAATTATTCATCGAGTTCTTACACTTTCCTTTATGGTTAAGTCATCATAATATATCATCGTTGCCATAGAGAATGTTAACTTTCTAAAATTTAAAATGATTAACCTTTTTAGGGTTCTCTTTCTATTGTATATATCTGTTGTAAGAGTTCTATCACCAGGCAAATGATCACTAAAGAATAAATTTTGACACTATGAGGTTAACAAAGCAATGTTTATCTTTAATAAACTTGGACTTATATACTTTTCTAAGTAATAAAATATCTTCAAAAGCTTTTTATCTTTCTTGAGAACTGAGTGTGAATACAATATACAGTCTAGAATTAATTATTCTAAAATCAATTCTGAATTTTCTTGTCCTTAAAATTATTCATGGACCCAAAAATGCAGAAAAATACCCAATGTGACTGGCAATACAAACACTACTATTCTTTGTAGTTATTTTTTCTTTTTGCACTTAGTCATTTAAGTCTGAATGAGTATATCTCGGAGTAGTGGTGCACTGCTAATTCATACTTTAGGGCACGCATCCGCAAGTGCAGAGTATAGGCTGTGAGTACCATTGTTCTTAGAAAACTATTGAAAAGGAGAAAGATTTACTTGGTCTGAAGAGTACACCTAGAGTGCTGTTAGCAATTACTCTCCACGGCCTGCTCACCCTGGCACGAGTTGCTCTCTGCAGCCTCCCTGATTCTGTGTCCTCCAGCCACGCTGGCCACAGAGATCTCTGACCTCTTTTCTGACCTCACTTTGTGCTGGCTGTTCACTGTCTGGAGGGGGTTCTCTGAAACTTCGCACTGTGGCCCAGTTGAATGCTCAGGCTTGGTTCCACTGGCATTGTCTATGTACAACACCAGTGTCTGAACCACCCCAGTGATGCCTTTGTGAGCTCATAAATGGTAACTAGAAGTTGACGGCTGTCCCTCCTCCAGGCTGTCACTCCCAAACAAACACTGGGGCCCATCTTCCTTAGTTTCCGTCTCCTCAGATAAGCATTTTAGATTGTGTGGGCCAGACTTGCATCTTTGCTCCTTTCTTCTTTGCTTTCTTTGTATTTTTATTTCAAAAATTTGAAAAAATAGCAAAACGACAATGAAAACTAAATCAAAGCAACACAAAAACAACAAAAACGATACATGACCACAAAACAAAATGCTAGGAATTAACAGTGGTTGCTACATTACATACTGTTATCTTCAACAAAGTTGCTCAGTCCACCAGACATAAGAATGTAAGATTGATCAAACAATTAAAAACAGTAACAGGTAATAAAACAAAAAAACACTGGAAATGGTGCAGAGCTTCACCATACAAGATGGTAAGAGTTCAACAATGGTTCTTATACTGCATATGGTTTTCAGATCAGTCATTCTGATTAACAAATTTAAGCGTGTAAAATTGGCTAAGAAAAAGAAAATTTTAAGCATTGACTGTTCTTCTCAATGAACTACAGACATCCGCAAAGCACTTATCCCAGCTATCCTTGTATATACATATAAATTTTGTTTTTCATTTATAAAATTCAAAATAACAAAAACAAATACATAAACAAAACAGCATAGAGAACAATAAAAATGATACAGAATTTCAATACATGGTGATAGGATATTAACAATGGTTGTTATATTACCTAATGTCATCTTCAAAATGGCTGCACATATAACCAGACCTAGGCAGGCAAGACTGATCAAACAATTACACATTAACAGTTCTTTTCAATAAACCAACAGATATTAGTAATACAATTATTCTAGCTACTGTGTATATACATTTACATCATATACTTGTACATAAGTTTTTCCTCTTTCTTCTTTTTCCTCTCCCCTCTGTGTCTCTCCTCTTTCTCCCTTCTGTCTCTCCTTTTCTCTGTCTGTGTCTCTCTGTCTCTGTCTTTCTGTCTCTCTCTGTCTCTCTCTGTCTCTTTCTCCATCACCTTCCTAGATAAAAGTTCTGAGCTGTCCTCAATGTAATTATGAAGTCCACAGAGTTGGGCGGGGAAGAGATAGTGGAGGTAAATCAACTAACTTCTACAGGCTGAAACTAACACCCAACTGCTCTCTGTCCTAGACTCTTGACTTAAAACCTTAACAGTGCGGCTACCCAGCCTCCATGTTGAGCTGCCATGTGTTCACATTTAAACTAATGTCCAACCACCTCAGATACGTTGTTTGTCCTCCTTCTCCTAAGTTTTCCTGCCTCATGTATCTTCAGCTAGTGAAATTTCAGTATGAACAATGTCCGCTTCCTCCCATTTTCATTATAAACTGCTTCTGGCTCTTACATGTGCTGGTCTTGGTAGTGGCAGAACTTGCCCCAGGATATGGCTCTTTTCTTACTAGCATCTGTAACAGCTCCAATGAGCCTTTTTATTTCAGATAAACCTTGAACTTCAAAGTTTTGGTATTAGTATTTTTTACTTCTTTCTACCTCCATTACTTGAGTGTTTCTTTTTCATTAAAAATATGAGAAGCATATCACGCAGGCTTTAACAAAGATAGGTTATGGGATGGATCCCACCCATTAACTGGATTAGGTCATTGTTTCCTGGCCCCTGATACAGGCCCCTTGTTCAAATACAGACTGCTACTCAGGATTCCTAAGTCAATTTCTAGAGACAAGAGTCACAGACATCGACATCTTCCCAAGGATTTCAATCACTTCTGAGCCTTTGATAAGCCTGGGAACTAGGGGACTAAAATGAAGTGAATAAGTGTAGGAAGCTACACAGGAGAGAGAGTAACAGTGAAATTCCATCAAACAATGATTGGTCTGTAAAGTGCTGAATTATTCAAATCTTGTGAAGATTTCTACATTCATTTACCTACGTCTCCATATAAAATGAACAGTAGCAATTGATTTTTAAAGAGCCAGAGACTAGAATTTGTCTATTCCATTCTGAAAGTGGTAAAACACTTAAACCTCAAGTTTAAAATCCTGTGTTTTGTTCTGTATTTATTTCCAGACACTGCAGTAGGCACTAGGGCTCACTACAAGGCCAAGTTCTTTGTTTAGTAGAAATTTAACATGGAATTGGGACCCTCGGAGGGAGAAGGCTATGGTGGTACTTTCTCTAGAAGGTCCTTAAATTCTCCTCATGTGGATGTTGCCAGAGCATCTTGGGGAAATGGTAGAACCCAGCTGTGACCACTATTATATCATAATTCTCAGCACAGCCACTGAGGACTTTTCATTCTGCAGATTTGGTGGCAAATGTGATTCATCCTTTACTAGGTACTAGTACAAAATGGGGAAAGAAAAAGAATTCAATGCACAATTGAGATCTAGTTTAATCTTTTGATTTTTTTCACCTTTCATAGCCAAGCCCAAGTTATGCTTCCTCATTTGATCGGATTTCAAGCAGATCTAGTCCAAAGCTTTGGATTAACAATTTATCTTTTTATTACTTATTTTTATATTTTATTTATTAATAGTACATATACTATTATTACTTATTTATAATGTTTATTCTACTTCTTAGTAAGAGGCAAAGGTATATAATGCATTGTTCAACAGGAGTTATCAGATGACTTGCTTAAAAACTTTAAACTTACCGTACACATTATGCAAAGTATGTCTACACTTAAAACAACACTTGTATTTCTGTTTTTGTTCTTTTCTTCTTAGTATAGGTTTGTGAAACATAATAGTTGTATCTAATGGGGGAACTGCTATACGTACACATCACATCTTAACCCTTTTGACTTCTCTTTTCCTTCCCTGCCCTATCACATTTTCCCGGCCCATTTTCACAAAGTTGACCTCCAAAGGCTAACTCTGATCCAGGCACTGCGCTGAACATCTACCTACCCGTACTCTGTTTTCTCTCTGTGTCTTACGTTGAGGATGAAGAAGTCAAGGCTGAGAAAGGGTCAAGAAATCAACAGAGGCCAAACTTCTGGTGAGAGTTGGCCTAAATGTCTCAGTATTTGGGGCAGTTCAGAAAAATTCTACTCAGAGGGAAAAACAAAACATATGGTAAAAGGTAAAAATAAAAAAGAAAGAAGATAAAGTGCAGGAGAGGCAGGGAATAAAGCGTGGCCTTGGGTTATTATCTCTTGAGGCCTCTCAGAACAATGAGGAGAAAGAGAGTGGCATTGCTCTGTCTCTTCTGTGCAGTGAGTTCACATCTCTGTGAAAAGAAAGTGTATGAGGCTGCATGTAACTTACTGTTTTCCCTAAATTTTCGGTATTTAAACAAATTTTAAAACAAAAGAGGAAATCAGTCCACAAGGTATCTATTAAAGTAACTTGCACACTAGGAAAGCAAAACTCCAGCCCAGGTAGAACATAACCCACCTGGATCAAAAGTCTATATAGAGTTGCATAAATAATGCTGATAGATCCAACATTTTCTCTTCAGTGAAAAGTTTTGTCAGAAAACAAACAACTTCATAATAGATTCCCAAACAAAAAGTCACAGAAACTGAAAGAGTAAATAAGATAAAAAAGGTACAATAGATATTGTGAGAGGGAAAGAAACTGCTCAAAAAGAAAGAACAACTGGGATGGAGGAAAGGACAAAAGGAAGGAAGGAAAAATTAAAAAGATATATATAAGCACAAATAGCTAAGATGATTGTACTACTAATTTCTATTAGTTCATTGAAAGGAACAGTTACGGCTTATATTGTTTGATCAAATTTGCACGACTATATTTTGTAATCTGAGCAACTATGTTGGAGATAACAATAGGTAATATAATAACCATTGTTATTTTCCTACCATCCTGTTTTGAAATTTTGTATCATTTTTATTGTTTTTTTCTCTCTTTAAATAAAAAATGTCACAGAGTAACAAGATTTGAGAAAGGAAGTAGAAATTAGTTAAAATATGGACAGACATACATATACATGTATCTATGTGCACATGTGCACACATACACACAAAGACACAGATTTTTCTCTGGAAAATGTATTGTTTATTTTTCTGTTACCATATAAACTTATAGAGACATATTTCTGTGGTTGTGACAGTTGCTTTAAAACCCTACTATTTTATATTGAATGCCTAATTTCTAAAACCATGGAGAATTTGTAATATCAATTGAAGTTCTATGCATCTGTGATACGTTTTTTCCAATGAGGAAGAATTTGTACCTGATAAGGAGGTGATGACAGATATCTAATAAACCATGACCTACAATTATCAAGATAAACCATTTTGGTTGTAAAAAGAAGAACTAAAAAAAAAAAAATACATGGGCACATTACTATCTCCTCAAAAGCCATCCATCTGTATTGTAAATTTTCCAATGCAACTCAAAGGGTCTTGGTACAAACACTTGAGGAACACTGTGGAGGACCATGCCACTTGCTCTCATAGATGTGAGGTCTGGTGAGTCCCATTTAACAATGATCAAGTGTTGTTTTAACTGTAATTCATTTATTCATTTATTTACTGTCTGTTGTTTTCCTTTCATTCTAGTAAATTCAGTACAGTGTTACATGTAACATGTCTTACATGTAACTGTTTTTCAGGTAGCACTGAGTTCTTTTCCAGTATATTTTTTCTTTTTAATTCAATATAAGTAGATATGAATAAAGCTAATACAAAAATAAAAATAAATCTGTGATATAACCAAGACAAGAGGGTGAAAATAGGAGTTTGGTCAAGATAGGGTATTTCTACATTGCAGTAGAAATAATGGCTATATTTTGTTTTGCTTGTTTGTTTTGATAGGGATAAAGAGTTATTTAGGTAAAAGGAATATTTGCAAATTTGAAAACAATTTCACAGAAGCTGTTCTTTGATTTTCATAGTAAGTTGCTCCATTAATTACTATGACCCATAGGATTACAAATTGCTTACATTATTAATATCATAAGAAAATGATAATTTGTAACTATGATATAGTATAAATATGCGGATTTGTATTTCTGATCAGAAAAGACTATACATCTTCAAATGTTTGTCTCTATAAAATTTCTTTTAAAGTTGTTATGGCTTATATCGAAAATATCACACCAAAGCCTCCTGTACTCAGAATTGGAGCTTTCAGGTGATGACTGGATCATAAGTGTGTTGTACTTATTAGGGTATTAGCCATCATGAGCCAGTGATAAGTTAACAGCTGAATATTCTGTTAAAAAGTTGGGCTTCATTGGAGGAGACGGGTGATTGGGAACACAGCTTTGTTGAATATAATGCTTGCGCTGGCTCTTCCTGCATTCCCTGTCTCCAGGCTGCTGTGATGTGAACACCTTCCCTCTGCCATGTCCTTCCACCATATTTCTACATTGAAGCCACTAACCATGGACTGAGACCTTTGAAACTATGACCCAAAATACAACTCTCCTTTGATTTGTGGTTGTCCAGTATTTTGTACCAGCAAGGGAAAAACTGATGAAAAGATAAATGGAATGTCAAGTTCATAAGGAAGAAAAGTGAATATTTAGGAGTAGATAGAAGTGACATTACCAATTCAGAGAAGTCTTTAAATATGTCCAAAGCCAGAAACTTGCCCAGGAGACATTTGCTGATCCCCTTTGAAGTTTTAAGTATTAATAGGAGATTCAAATAATAATACCTAAAGTTTGAGAAGTGAGAGTTCAATTACAAGTCCCATACAGAAAACCAGATTTCTAAAGTGTGACTACCACAAGAAAGAGAAAAAACAAGAAGGATCTTGTTCCACAAGAAGAAACAATAAGGAAATTTGCCTGACAGCCATAAATAAATAAAATCTACTCTAGCCAGACATCAGCATTCACATGGGAACTTGATTAAAACTCACAATATCTCAAAGTATCTAAAATATATTTCTGTAAAGCCCTTTAGCTAATAAATTAGTTTATATGTAGTTCTCCAGGCATCATCCCTAGGTGCCTAACAAAAAGAATTATTGAAGAAGAAGAAAAAGAGAAGGAAAGAAAGGAGAGGGAGGAACAGGAAGAGGAAGAGGCAAAGAGAGAGAAGAACTAGAAGGAGAGAAAGGGGATGAGAAGGAAGGGGGAAGCAAGTAAAAGAAAACTCTTTAACTGTTATCTCATAGAATTCTCATGGATAGATTTCAAATAAACACGAGTCCCCACACATACAAATGCACTAAAGGAAAGAAAGCACCAAGATTGAGTGAAAGTATAAATAGCAAGAACAGAAACACTTTCAAAGACCTAACAGTGGAAATGTTATTTAAATAATGTAAAATTAATGTGCTCTGCCTGTAGAAAGAGGAGAACGTAGAAAGAGGAAGATCAAATTCCTACATAAGGAATGAAAAGCTGTCAAAATAGATAAATATAAACAAGGATCTTTTTTAGGAATTTAAAATACAATGAAAACTTGAAAGAAATCACAGAACAAAAATAATTTGGGAACTGCTCAAATGTTTAATAAAACAAAAGATAAACAGAAATATTTAAAAGAGTCTCAATAATTCAACATTTAGCTGAGTGCCCGCACCAGCCTGAACTACCCAACAAGTCTAAGGAAGATCGCCTAATGAATCAACAGGGGAAAGACAATGGATGGATGAACAGTTAACACAACGCCAACCTTCTCAAGTCCATCTCTAAGCCACGTTACCTGTTTGCCAGTTTTCTGAATTTTAATTAATAATTTGGTGTAGGGAATCAAGTCTTTTAGTATAATTTCCCTAATGGTTGGTCCAGGATGTATCTTTTATTTGCTACAAAGCACTAACAGTTCCATGTTAAATAAAAACTTAAGCACAGGGAAGTTGTTTTGGGCAAACACACTCTCAACTGTGGCAGCGGCTGAGGCTTTCCTCCCAGAACCATTTTCTTCTTCTTTAATAATGGAACTTCCAGAATTTTAGTTGGACATAAAATTACCAAAATAGCTAACATTTTTAAACCCCATTTATACCTCTAAATAGCTATTTGGCTAACATGTGACCAACAGAAGGAAAGAAATGTATGAAATTCTTAAGATTTTTCTCTTTTCTCCAGTAATGGGGATTGAATTCTGGACCTTTGCACTGAGCTACATCCCCAGCCCTTAACACTGTTTTTCTTTAAATTCTGAGAATGATCTAACCAAGTCACTAAGTAGTCCAGGCTGGGCTGGCATTTGTGATCCTCCTGTCTCAGCCTGTCAGAATCCTGGTATTATATACCTCTACCATCCCTGGCTCCAGGATATTTTTTTTAAGTGGTCAATACTTACATTTACTTCCCCTCCTTGGAAAGAGGACATGATTGTAAAATGAGGAGCCATTTTAATTCTCAAAATGGAAACCAGATTTTTAGTGAAGGGACCAACAAGATTTAATAAATATTCTTTGGTACTTGAAATCATGAAAAAAGTCTTGGTTCACTTAATTAGGGATAAATGCACATCTGACTAACTTTCTGATAGCTTTCTTCCTCTTTGTTATAGAAGCCAACATGTGTTTGATGACCAGGTTAACTTTCCTGTTCACTGAAATGTTCTTCTGCACCTATGATATCTAAAGCGGCATAACCATCAAGCACAAGATCTATCCTCAAAAACCTAGACCAATAAACTCCTGGTTTCTCCAGCCTCTAGAGCATAATTTCTAACTGACTGAGCTTCCTGTATGAATTTATGAAGTCATAACATTCACTACATTTTCCTTGTCTTTAATACCCTTTTCTGAATGGATTCTCCTCAAGGATATTGTTTTATTATCCCAACATATACAGAAATAAGAAACTTATAAGAAATAAGAAATAAATACTTCTGACCCTCCTCAGGCAAACTGGATTCCACGAAGAGGAGTTGCTAATCTAACTGCTAAGGGCAGGAGCACTGGTGAAGTCATATTCAATGGTGCATTTGTTCTCTGCATCTTACAGGCAAGTCTTTCCTCCATTTCCTCTTTCCCACTACAGCATCAGGGCCTGATCTCCCTTCTAAGAATAACTGATATCAATGAAAAAATGGGTTACAAGACAAATGACATAAAAGTTATTTAGCTTGGGCTTCCAGAAGCCAGATCTGCCCACCAAGGAAGTTGTGATACAGGGAGGGGAGGCTTCCTTTTTCTTAGGTGGCCTTATACTTCTTTGGACCATCTGCTGGAAATTTTTTGTATATCTATTTCATATTGCACCCATAAAACAGATTCTTGTTTCATTTAATAAAAGCTCCTTTTGTACACTCAAAAAAAAAAAAAAACAAAACTATTTGCAAAAGTAATAGCAGAAAATTTCCCAAATATGGGAAAAGAATTTGACATACAGCTAAGGGAGATGTAAAGAACTCCAATTTGCCATAGTCAAGATAAATCTACACCTAGACATATGACAGTAACCAAAGAAACCAATCCATGAAGCTATAGAGGAAATCAGATCGGAAATAATCTCCCATATTAAAAAAATTGTCAATATTTATAAAGGAATTGGTTAGATCATTCTCAAACCTAGAGTAGAGATAGATGAGATTATGACAAGAAGAGAATAGAAACCATGAATGATCAATTTAAAAACGAAAGAAGTGTGTGAAGTGGGCTCGAGCAGATATTCAAAAGTAATAGCAGAAGTATTTCCCAAGTATGGGTAAAGGATCTGACATGCAGAACACTGAGACATATAGAACCAAAATTAGCTCCAACAAAATGTTTCTAGATTTAATAACCAAATTTAGCTACGAAGCTGGATACAAAGTCAGTGCTCAAAAATCAGTAACATTCCTGTATAAAAAAACAGAGAAAGAGAGATAGAGAGATGGGAGAGAGAGAGAGAGGGAGGGAGAGAGAGAGAGAGAGAGAGAGAGAGAGAGGGAGAGAGAGAGAGATCAGGAAAACCACATCCTTTCCAATAGCACCCAAAAAAGTAAAAAATTTAGGAATCAGTCTAACAAAGGATGTAAAAGATCTATACGTTGAAAACTACAATACTCTGAAAAAGAACACGATGGGATATCAGAAAATTTAAGGCTAACCCCTGTTCATCAATAGGAAGAACCCACATAGTGAAAACGGCCCTACTCCAAAAATTGTTATGTTGATGTAATGCAATCCCAGTAAAAATATCATTAGCTCACCTCACAGAACTAGAGAAAGCATTCCTAAAATTCATCTGGAACCGGAAGACACCTAGAATAGCTAAAGCAATTCTGGACAGTAAAGGCAAGTTCGGGGCATCACAGTCACTGACCTGAAATTTTAATACAAAGCTATTGTGATAAAATCAACATAGTATGGGCAAAACAAGAGACCTGAGGATCAGTGGAACAGACTAGAAGATGTACACATAACCACAGACTCACTCAGCCACCTTATTTTTCACAAAGGAAGCAAACTTGTTTACTAGAAGAACGATAGCTTCTTTAATAAACAGTACTGGAAAAACCGGCTTTCCACATGCTGAAGACTAAAACTAGAGCCATGTCTATCACCACGCACCAAATTAAAGTCAAAATGGATCAAAGATCTGAATATTAAAATAGAATCACTAAATCACTAAATCTACTGGTGCAGAAAGTAGGTAGAAATCTTGAAGACATAGGTAAAGGCAGAGAGTTCATGAACAAAACCCAGACTGTGTGGACAATACTGAAAAGAAACAACAAATGTAACTTCATGTGATTAAAAATCTTTTGCACAAGAGAAGATATCACCAACAGAGTGAAAAGATTCCACACAGAGTGGGAAAAATTATAACCAGTTGCTCCTCAGATGAAAGACTTATATCTGGAACATAAATATAATTGAAAAAATTCAGGTCAACCACATTCAAAGACCCAATCCAAAAATGGGCATGCTGGATGAATACACATTTCTCAGAAATAGAAATGCCAAATAAATATACGAAAGAATATTCAACATCACTGGGTAACCAAGGGATGCAAATTAAAATAATACTGAGATTCCATCTCAGCCCAGAAAAAATAACTATCAAGAAATCAACCAATAACAAATGCTGGTGGGGCTGTGGGGGAAAAGGAGCCCTTCTCCACTGTCTGTGGGGGTGCAGACTGGTACAACCGATGTGGAAATCAGTGTGGAGATTCCTCAAAAGACTAGGATTAGAGGTCACATTCTACCCAGCTATTCCTCTCTGGGTATTTTTCCAGAAAAATTGAAAACATCATAGCACAGCACTAAATGTGCAACCATGTTTCTAGCAGCACAATTTGTAGTAGCTAAATCTTGGAAATGACCCAAATGCCAATCAACCAAGGAATGGGCAAACGAGACATGGTCTTTTTATGCAACAGAGAATTAATCAGGCATAAAGAAGGATCAAGTTGAGACTTCTACAGGTAAATGGATGTAACACAAGACCATACTCACGAGTGAAATAAATCAGGTCTGCATGTGTAAATATCATATTGCATCACTACTGTGAGAAGCTGATCAAGTAAATAAGATCCAAATATACAACAGATACTGGGAAATGGGAAGAAAACTGTTCAAAAGGAAAAGGAAACTGTAATGTGGGAAAGGAAAAAGGAAGGAAAGAGGAAAAAATGTATATACATATACACAAGATAGTTAAGATTGTTATTCAGCTAGTTTCTTTCAGTCATTGAAAAGTAAAGCTTGTGCTAATATTGTTTGGAAAATATTTCATGCCTATATCGTACTCTGAGTAACTACTATGAAGATAAAAATATGCAATGTATTAATTATTGTTACTCTTCTAGTACCCTGTTTTGAAAGCGTATTTTTTATTTTTAATTTTTTCTCTTTAAAATGATAATAATAAAGAATTTAGGAAAATAAGGTACATGAAATCTTCAATTAAATTGGTCTATTCTTTATCATTTACCTCAGTATGATACATTTGGCTTGACTGTTGAAAAGAAAATTGTACTATTTCAATAATTTCAATAATTCACTTCCCAATGTTTTATGATCCTCAGTATATAATATTCACTAAAGATATTTGAATTTCATATTGTAGTTAATATTGTTAACTAATATCTTGTACACAATATCTAATTGCTCTTAATCTGCATTTAACATGTTTAATAGGAAATACACATCTCATAGATTTATAAGCCCTAGTGATTTGAATCATACAGTTTTACTAAACTGATGGATCACAGTGTATTTTAAATATAGGCAATTATTACTGATGTTTTTATTACTATAACAATAATCTTGTAAATTTTTTTCCTTAATTGAGTGTCAGTAAAAATGTACACATAGTTTTTTCAATAATTAAGTAAATAAATATTGCAAAAATGTGATGAATGTAATTTTGTAGCAAGGCTGTTTAAATTTGGGAATCAGAAGATATCAAAAGCATCTCAAGTATTTCAACTACTATTCAATCTTTCTTCTTTATGCATACCATAGGAATTTCTGGCACATTCTTTTTTAAAGAAGAGAAAGTATGTGAAGTGTGTTAATAAAATTATTTATACCAGGACATATATCAATATTATTAGACGCTGTCTTAACAAAGATATTTTAGTTTGGACAGTGGTTTTTCTAAAGCAATGTATAATGTTTGTGCAAATAGGCGCATTATATCATTCAGAAAAATAAAACACTTAAAATTATGAAAGAAACATATAATAATTTATTACTAAAAGAATAGATTTCTACAATTTAATTTTTTGATGATAAATATTTTACTTTGTGTTCTTGACCTTCCAGCCCCCAGCTTCTTATCCATGATTTCAAAATCCAAAAGGTCCTAAAAACAGAAAAATTTTCATAACCAATTATACAGACAAAACGTAAAATACCTAAAACCTATAATCAGCAAAACCAACATAACTAACTAGAGATCTAAGTAGTCTCAATGTTTCATACTCATTGTATAAATGCATACAACTTAGCAGAAAAAAATGATACATTTAATTATAGGATGTTTCCCTATGTCTCACTGCAGTGTTAGTCAAATATGATATCTGTCAATAATTATCTAAAGTGTAGGCTCAGGTTTCAGACGGGGTTGACACAATATCAATAACATTAATGCATTATCAATATTACATTATTAATGTATTATTATTATTATTATTTTTTTTTTTGTGGTACTGGGGATCGAACTCAGGACCCTGCGCTTGCTAGGCAAGCGCTTATTCCACTGAGCTATATCCCCAGCCCTATTAATGTATTATTAATGTGACCAAAGGTTTTATAATCTGTTCAGAGCAGAACCACTAGTTTTTCACTTTTAAAATATATTACACAATAAGACTCTCAGTGTTTATGTATGCTACACTGATTTTCCTGGAATTGCTCTTTACTTTATTGCTTTCTCACAGGGTTCTTTGTTTTCCATCAACTTGTTCTCTAAATCTTGCAGACAAATTAATCACTTGCAGCCTTAAATTGCTTTCTCTTATGTTTTTCCGTCTTGGTTCACCCTTATTTTACTTAGCTTTGGATGTAGGGGATACTTTTGAGGTCTTTTTGTTTGAAAATGGCTTATTCTCTACCTTCATGCTTGCCTGGTTACTTGGCAGAGTTTAAAATTACTGATTTCAAGACATTTTCTCCCTGAATTTTGCAGGCATCCCTTCCATCTGCCCAGATCTCTGTAACTCAGGGCCTAGAGAGAACCAGCAGCACCAGCAAAGCTGGGAGATGCTGGGAAAGAAGACCTAGGTTTCCAACTAGGCTCCGTTAGAAGGCACTTTTTAAAGGATCCTCAGGTGATCTGTAAGCACCTTGATATTCGAGGAGTGGCTGTCTAACCTACAGGTTCACCATTTCCTTGTGGATAGCAAGAGTTTTTTTCTTTGCTGGAGATTTCTGTGATCTTCCTTTTATGACTGATGATCAGAAATCTCATCACATGCTACGTATGGGTTTTGTTTCACTTACTGGGTTGAAGGGGCAGTAAGCCTGTAGAGACTTGAGACCATGTCCATCATTTGGAACATGTCATTGCTGTTTTAGTGCAATATCAGTGTGTTGTTTCTTAATATTTTTCTTCACCACCTTCTCTTCTAATTAGAATGTCTCCTGGATGGATGTCGAACTTCTTAGATTAATGTTCACATCCTTATCTTTTCTCCCCATTGTCTCTTCTTTCTGTCTTTTTTTAATTTCTAGGAAATTCACTTCACCATCTTCTTCCAACTCAATTATTGTATTTTGTGACTCAGCTATCATAATTATAATCTCTGTGAGTACTTTCATGCTTTCTGATAATTTTACATGTCATTATCCAGAACCTAGTCACAGGACACTGCTACCTGCAGAGATACTGAGGAATGCTTTGTAGTTTTTTTGAGCAAACTCTTCGGTCTCTCAGTGTATCCCTGGGAGAAACAGCAATGAGTATCAGGAAAAAATAGACAAAACACAAGAACTGGGTCAGATGGAAGGAACCTGATGGGCAAGTGGACCTACTAACCACAGTAGGGGCAATTATCTATATCCTTGCAAATTTCCTGTCCTGAGAGGCAAGGTTGCCCAGAAACTAGTGACTGAATTGCCCATGCAGGATGTATTTCTCAAGACTGAGGTAGGTTGTCTGCTTGAGGCACTCTGGCTCTGTCCTGCCTTCACACATGTGACCAGTTTCCAGCTCCAGATGATCCCAGGTTTATTGCTGTTGTTTTATTCCAGGAACTAGCATTGCCTGCTAAAAAGTCAATATCATCAATATTCTGTTACTCAAAAGTATAACATGGTTGGCAACTTCCAACCATGGTCTCCAGCTTCCAAACAACTAACCTACGATCAAATAAAATACTAATGCGATTACAGTGCTATCATTTGCTTTGTGCCTATAAGCTCTCCTATCATGAAGTACCATAAATGATGGTTGTGCAGCACTGGAGAAATTTTACTTTAGATGTGATTGTTGTTTGAATACACATATATCTGAACCAAATAGCATTTGGACTTTTAAATTCAGAATAAAGTTTTACTTTAGAGTTCGCCCATAAGTGTCTAAATTATGTAAAAATCTATGAATATAGTCAGATTATAACAATATAACCATATAATAATGCACTGCAGTCAGACGTCTGAGTCTCACTTAGAGATGACAGTGTTGTACTGATTAATTTTATTCCTCTGACCAAAGTCAGATTGTGTAATGCTGGAAGGACCCCATCATTGATGGCTCTGATTTTTGAAGGGCACTGTTGCAGAGCTGGTGAATGAGAAGATGTTAATAAATTTTACCAGTGCCTCCCTCTTCCATGCGATGATGGATGCCAATCGGCCCTCCACCCTCTGTTGATGAGTTTATTCAGATTATATTTCTGTCCTTCCATCTGGGCAGCCGTTGACTCAAGCAGTCATCAACTAATTTGCATTTTCCATGTGGCAGTGAAACAACTTCTAACTGGAAATAAAATATCTGTGGAAGACGCAAATCTACCCACCACTTGAAATCTCTTTTATATTTAAATATAAAACCCTCTTTAGGCTGACTAGAAAATATTTTTAAATGCTTACAAAGTTAACTCTACGTAACGCCGATAGGTTAAGCTATCAAAATAATAGGTTATCAAAGAATGTGGTAGACACACGGAGAACATAAATCTACTTGAAATGCAAAGAACCTTCAAAAGAAATGTGTTGTTTGATTTTATTATTCTTATAACTGTCATTGTTACATTAAAAACTTCTGTTTTTTTTCCTGTAAATATACAGGAACTCTAAGAGGCTAGTGATTATATTCATAAAGTTTAGTCTTACTTTATATTTATAATATATTTCATTTATATTTACAGTACGTTTCTGCACAGCAGATACCTGTCACATATTATTTATCAGCTATTCTGGTGGCATATAGAGCGATACAAATGTGGAAGACCCGCTAATATATAGATCTTTAGTCCTGCCCAGTCTTTCTGAAATACTTGAAAAAAAACTTGCCTAAGAAAAGCACCACAGTGTAGCTGTGCTCATCCAATAGGAAACTATTGCTCTTGGCATAGCAATTAAAGCTAATGTTTGTGACTGCCAGAAACAATGATTTTTGGGGATTTATGATGAGGAACCAAGAGTTATATCCTATTTTATTGTTTAAAAGTGAAAGATTTATAGTCAGTAAAGCTTGTACTTATGTGATTCATTCATTCCAGAAATGTGGGAGTGAAGGAATGTTAGTACAAGGCCAGAAAAGCACTACTGCCTCCAGGTGGGAGTGAGACAGTGAAAACGTAGTAATTGGACAATTTGTTCTCAAATACTTTGCGAAAAAAAACATAACAGCCTCAGTTCTTCAGTAACAACACAAGAAAATTTAAGTTAAAATTATATATTGATATCATTACATTCTTCATTCCTGCAGATGTTAAGTCTCACAATGAGATGTTCTTCATTAATCTCTGGAAAATATTCATTTCTTCAGTGAAGCCAGTTTACATGAAAATGATATTCTGGAAAAGCAGGCTCCTGTTTGCCCTGTAATTTTACCCACCTCCTATCTGCAAAGGTTTGCAGCAACTAATTCTAATCCTGTTTTACACATGTACTGGTATTAAACAAATAAATAAGTAGTTGATGAATGTTGGACACCGGGTCTCTCATTGTGAGAGAGGAAGTAAACAATAGAAATAGGAGGGAAGTTGGCTTGAATCCAGAGAAACTGAACTGGACCGGTACAGGTACAACAACAGGGACTCTTTAGTTTATATAAGGAAAAGGACACAAAATAATTTTAGATGTATGTACATAAGAAAGTTAGTGTATAAAGATACATTTCTTTGCTCAAGCCCCATAACAGGCTTGGAAGTGATATTACTGCAGTGATGATTAGTACGTTCAGCAGATTTCCACATACTGCTCTCTACCAAAAGGATCCAGGACACCTTAGAGAGACTGCTGGTTTAAAGCTGAGGCAGACAATATATATGATTCAGATGTCACATTTCACAGTGTCTGGAATGAAGGAGGGTCATGCATGCTACCATGGTGCAAAACCTTCCCAGTGACCAAAGCAAGAAGTTCTTAAGAAACCAAATAAGACACATAGTACTATTTTACATCTCAGAAGATGAAATTCAGCAGGCGTGCCTCCATATGGATATCAATAAGTAAAATAAATTGGTGAGCTGAGACAAATCTTCCTTACAGAAAACATCCCAATTGTATGTGTAATTACTAACTAACTCCTCACAGAGATCAAACTTCTTTGCCGGACCCAGTGGTTCACATTCACAGAATGGAGAAGGCAAGTCCTTTGTTTGACCAATCTATCTCCCTTGGTAGAAGAGAGCTGCTTTCAAGGTTATGGCCAACACTCACCTCCCACCTGCACCAATGGAATGATGGGCTGACAGGATGGTGTGGAACCAGAACCTCCACCCTTATGGGAGATAACTATAAAGGCATTCCAGGGCCAGAGCATCTCGGAGACTCACTAGAAGTTTTCTTGTAACTGTAGCAAAGTCCAGCTTCTCCCCCTGCTCAATTTGCATCTTGCTTTCCTTTGCACATGCTGTTCCAGAAAGAACTCTCCAGTAACCTCCTTCATGTGCATTGCCACCTGTCAGCTCCTCAGGGACCTGAGCTAAGACATCCGGGGATACAGTGAGAGGAGACACGTAAGGGTGAATTGAGAGAAGAGCTGTGTGATAAGGCAATGTGGAGAGTGATAAAAGAGGGACAGTGCTCAGAAAAGTGAAGGTGGTGAGTGGGTCAGGTCCAGATGGGAGTGAGTATGGAGGTGAATGCAGGTAGCTGAATGGGAATGGCCATCTCTTGAAGAACCACAGGCTGGAGCTGACCTTGTCCATGGAGGGAGCCTCTCCTCACAGTCCATGGAAGCCCTGGAAACCTTGGAGGGAGTGCCAAGTGTGCCCTTCTGTGCGTTTGCACGAAGTGTGCCATTCCTGCATAATGCTGTGCCATGGAAGTGCATTACTTCATTCTTGTCTAACAAGTCTCTTTGGCCTGGCTCAGACTGTCACAGGGTCTAAGTTGCAGTTTGGAGGAAATGCATACATTACAGCCAGGTTTCCTCAAGTCCGGTTCCATCCACCAGGATCTGAATGGACCCAGAGAATAATAGAAATATTTATTCTATGAGAAAAGAAATATAACATGGAGAAGTTACTGGAAAGCAAATGAAAAATTGACTTACTCTACTGTCTAAGCTGAGTGCATGACTACAAAATGGAAATGAATGTAATGGAAACCATAGAATAGACTTCTTTTGATCCATGTTCCCATAAAGGAACAATTTGTCTGAGATTTCTTATAGTGCCTTTGGTGGTCACAAGTTTCACTGGATCCCTACAAATTAGGACAGAGGGCCGAGAGCACTGGAAGTACAACATAGGCCCAGGGTTGTAAACACAGACTAAGTGGTTTCTCTCGGTGAATTTTCTGACCTGAGAAATATTTCTCTTACAATAGGTATTCCGGATCTCAAAGGCTTAGGATGTCCCATCTGGTTGGACTCTAAATTCCTAACCTCAATTAAAGTGTAAACTCAAACACCACTTTTCTCATGAATAGGTATTTTCAGTCACAATAAAAAGGCATCAAAAGAAAACTTTGGATCCTGTTACACTTTTACTGACCTCTATTTTTTGTTTTTGAGAAGCGTCTCAGTATTGAAGGATGTGATTAGAGAAAGGAAAGATTTTGAAAATATCACCTTACTGACATAAGTTTATTTTCCAAATGATTTTAGCAGAAAACAGTTTACTGGGTAAGTAAAATTCATCAAGTTTCCTAAATACCCATATTGACAATTGACTCAGAAACTATAAAAATAATCTAGAATCTGCAATCTCAGAACTCTGGGAGGCTGAGGCAGGAGGATTGCAAATGAGAGTACATTCTGAGCAATTTAGGAAGATAATGTCTTGCAATGAGAGAGAGAGAGAGCCAGAGAGAGAGAGAGAGAGAGAGAGGGAGACAGGGAGACAGGGAGACAGGGAGGGAGAAAGAGAGGGAGAGGGAGAGGGAGGGAGAGGGAGAGGGAAGAAAGACAGAGACAGACACAGAAAGGGACAGAATGAGGCGGAGAGAGAGCTGGGGATGTTCAGTGCAAAGTTCTGAGGTTCAATTCCCAGTGCAGCAAAAATAAATAAATTAAAAATAAAATAACCTAGAAGGAAATTCGAAGCTCCTTGAGTTTTCAAAACATGAAGATTGTGCAGGACACAGAGAAGGTTTTGTCTATTCCAAAGATGCTCATATGAAGTGGATGCTTCAGCATAACATCAAGAAATACTTTTGTGTGGGGGCAGCAATTGTCTGCAATTGTTGGGTGAGGGAGTGCAGAAATTTTATAAAATGGAATAAGGGTTTTAATGATCTGTATTTTCCTTCTTCCTCTTTGGTTCTGGTTATCAGGTCTTTTAATGAAATCAGTTACAGAATCACTCACAGATTTGAAATGTTACTCATTTCTGTTGCAGAAAATTGTTCCTTTCAAGACTTGGGTCTATCAAAATATAGTCATTAGCAGCATTAAGACCTTGGAAATGAAAGGATAGCTGGCAATTGTTTAAATTCACATATACATACGGAAGCTATTTTAGATATTCCTCTCACAACTGTATTTTATTTAATTACTTAAGAGAGTAAAATAATATGAATAAGAATTCATAAAAATATTAACAGTGGAATAAAATATAACTAGAATTTTGTACCAGTGATTTCAGGATGTTTTAAATATAACTGACCTGTTTTCATAATCAGTCCAGTTGATTTTCCTTAAAATTGCTGCAAGTATGGATAATTCATACAAACAACATTTCTTTCCAATGATGCCAAAGGTTTTTAGAATAATAAATGATTCATATGTGATAACCATTTCCAAACATGCAAAAGCAATTCCTGCCAGATTTACTGTGTGGTAACCCCTGTTTATGGAATTTCCTTTTTCTTCAATTTAATTCATCTTTCTTCCTTCTACATCATCCACTTTACATTTTATCAGACGTTTGGTTCATTCAGGAGAAATATATATTTATGTAATTAAGAAAGCATGAATCAACTTATCCTGTTGGATTTTGCAGAGTTCAAAATTAGGAACAGAAGGTGGTAAAATTTGGCTGCATTTAAAAATGGCCAGCATTATCTTGCCAAATGTTTTACTAATTATTCCAAGATTGGATTTAACTTTATAGCCAAAATCATGGTTCCCGAATTCTTTAATGTTCCTTTGGAAGAATAAGAGTCTGAAATAAGTGCCCTAAACAATCTCAGATCGAAAATTCTATTTTAGAAGGATAAGAGGAAGACACAAAGCATAAGTTCGTATGAAGTTAGAGACCACTGTCTTGTGGAGTTTTATCATTTGGAAAACTTTCCGCTATAGCTGGTGAACAAGGTGCAACTTTCCCCGCAGGAGTCCTGTGCTGTCTCTGCCTCTAGACATTATAAAAATGTTTCTTCCCATTCAAACTGTATGACAAGCTAAAAACTTCCCTGGGGAAAAAAAGCAGATGGCTTCTTGAATCTGAACTTATCTAAGGCACGTAAAATATATGCAACATGAAATTTTAATTTTTGCAAATTTTTCTTCCTGCTCAAGGGAGCAGTAACTCAAATGCCGTGGGGCAAACCCTGTGGCTGGACTGGAAACCTCGTACTGCTCTTTATGAGCCCTGAACAAAGGAGGTGGTCAGCCTTTGACACAGAACTCGCTTTTTGTATTTCTAATGAAGGAAGTTAAAAAAAAAAAAACAATGAAAGAGACTATGTTCCTGATTATGAGGAAAGCAGGAGAAGCACAAGGCAGGCGTACAGTGCTTATCTCCATGTGTGTCTATCCACCTGCCTGGCTCTCTCTCCCTCTCCCTCTCCCTCTCTCTCTCTCTCTCTCTCTCTCTCTCTCTCTGAGGTCACCTACAAGGATGCAAAACAGCCTGTATGCTGTTCATTCATGCACTACCTGCCTGTCAGCCCTATTCCACAAGTCTATTGACTGGGTAACTCTTTTAATCCCTTTTGAAGTAAGGACTATTTTAAACCCATTTTTCTAAGCATTAAGAAGCTACATAATGGGTTTGGTTAATCTCACATGACTAATGAGGCAGAATCTCGATTTAAAAGAAGGCAGCCATTGTCTCCAGGGCCACTCTATTTTAGTAGGAAATGGAATTTAGACCTCATAGCTAAAATGTGTTAATTTTTAAAGCAAAATTATTCTTATATGGTTTACATGAAGTAATAGTTGCCTGACATATTTTATTACATGCAATATCTGTAGAGTGTACTGGAAATTGGTGCCGTATTTTAATTTTCTTTGCTATTTGAAGCTATTAGTTCAAGTCATCTTTACTGAAACATGGGAAAGAGCCTAGAGTCATTTATCTAGTATTATTAAACTTGGTATCTGTGTAACGAACTTAGTTTATATGAATTAATTTGGGAGTCCAGTCTAAGGCAGTGTTACTATCTCTAGTAATGGGCCCCAGATCTTACTTCCTTAGTGTTGCCATGGCTTGTCTTTCACAGGGCACAAAACACGCAGGTACAACCCCAGCACATGGTGACTGAGCCATTCTGCTACCTCCCAGGTGCAGAAACTGTTATCTTCAATGTGAGGCCCCAACATTGGTCACAGAAGAAGGGCAGCTGTGAAGAAGGGTATGCCCAAATCTAAAGGGCCACTTGGCAGCAAAGAGGGGAAGGGAGGGGCACAGGGGAAAAAAGGGGAGAGGAGAGGTGAGAAAAGGAAGGGGAAAGGAGAGGGGAGGAGAGGAGAGAGGTGGGGGAAGGGAGAAGAAAAGGCAGAGAGGAGAGGAAAGGGGAGGAGAGGGAGGGGAGGGGAGGAGAGGAAGGGAAGGAAAGAAAAGGAATTTCCAAGTGATTACCTTAGAGACAGCAGAATGATCAACCTTACATTTATAAAATTTACATCTCACAAGTCTGTACAGTATATTTTTAACATTACCATCAAAATCATTTAAAGAGCTTCCTCAAATGTACACTGAATTCTTCATTTTGCCCAGAGTGGAGATGAACTCTTATTTATAATGCAGTAGATCATACAAAACACTTAACACATTTTTTGCATATTTATGTGCCTGGCTTTCTCTTAATTGAAAACACATGCTTTGTGTCTCAGTAGATTCACTGAATCGCTCCCCATTTCTTTTGTGCTGACACAGTACCCTGTGTGTACTTCATTGTTATCTACAATTGCAGCTGTATTTTCCAAATTTTCCCCATTAGAATCCAAGGCCAGGGCTATATCTCTCAGAGTGGTATCCAGAGCTTGCACTTTGCATGGCACATCAAAGTTGATAAATAACTGTTTGTGCATATGAAAAAATTAATATACTGAATATATGCCTCTGGAGAATTATGTTTTGTAATTCTCACTTTGTCGGGTTAAATGCAGGATCTGTTGCTGAGTTAGACTGAGACAGATGTAATCCTATGCATTTCCAAATAACTGCCTACTTTCTAGTGACACTTCTCTTGTGGCAAAACAGGGTCTGGGAAAGGAATGACACCCATGGAAGTCAGCGAGCAGTGAATAGATTTATTTTACACCAGTGGTCCTAGCTAGAATAATTTCTAACAAAAGCCAGGCAGTGAGGGTTCTGTGAGTCAGCATTTTTACATGAGCATAAGCTCAGGTTACAAAGGCAGGACAGGACAGCCTGGCAGTTCTGATTGGCTGGCAGGGTGAGATCATCAGTTACAGGGCTAGATTAATGACCATCCATTACAAAACTAGATTATGACCACAAAGCTTGGTACAATCATGTATCCTGTGTGTTCAGTTATGCCCTGATGATTACAGGGGTCAAGAAAGCAATTACAGAGCCATGAAAAGGTTACAGAGCTAGGCAGCTTCAAAAAGAACAAAGTTTTAAAAAGAACAATTTTTACTTGTACAATTTACCTTTTCACCCTACCTTCCAGCTGGTGGTAGCAAAGAGTCCATTGCAGTGTTTATACCTACTCACCTTAGTAAACTCAGAGGAGGGTACTCGATCTATCCAGTCTTAAATGAATATAAACTGAGCGTTAAACTGAGTGAGTCCAAGGGTCAGAATGTCAGCATTTTCTTCTGCATTTTCCAAAGTCCTGAGAAGCATTTCTTGGGTGATGACATTGTTGACAAGGGATGTCTGGTCCGGGACCATCTCTGCAAACCAGTCTCCATTGAAATGTCAGCTTCTGGTTTGAGTATAATCTACCTGTGGCTTTAATGTGAAGATCCCTGAGTTTACCATGGTCCCTGATATCTGAATTCACATCTCTGTTTCTTCCTCACTGAATTTGAAAGCCTCTGGTGCCTTCTCGTGGGTGAGTTCAGTGCTCCTTTTCTGATGCCAGTAGCTACGCAGGATTCCAGGTGTGGGGCTCCTTTGCAATACTGATAGCCTTCTGGGCCACAACTAGAGACAAAGCAGAGGCATGTTTGTTTTAGGATACCCTCAAATTTTCCATTTCTGTTGCCATTGCCTTCCCAAGGGCAAGGCTCCAGGTTCTTTAGAACTTTAGGAGGCTCTGGTTCAAAATAGTGATGACAACTTCTGTCCTACTCTCCAATTTGGGGGATGGAATCTCTTGGTGTAGCCTAGAAAAGGCATGTATTTTCTTTTGTGTGTGTTGGAAAAACCAAGTACATCTTCTTCCCCAGGAAGACAACTATGTGGGTCACTCAAACCAAAGACAGTGAGACTGTTTGTCCTGATTCACTTTCTCCATCCTTGCAGAAGAGCAGACAGTTCAGTGAGCTGAAGGAAGGCTTTGCTGCAGTTACACACCTAGTTGGGCGACCTATTGTTCATCCAATCAATCAAATTCCATCTACAAAAGTAGGTGACAACCATAGTCTTCACCCAGCTGTTAGTCGTGTGCTAGAACTCCTAAACTGGGTAAAGCTCAAAATGCTTTCCACTTATGAGAGAATCGGCTCTTAAAATGTTAAAAACTAGAAAGACTGAATGTGATTAAAAAGCAAAAGGAGAATTTCCATTGTTTGTATGTTAAGCCCAAGGTAGTCTCTTTCATGTGAAATAGCTCACTTACATCTCATAACCACTGTGAAGTATGTGTGCCTTGATTTATTTTGAGAAACAGGAAACAAGATTGAGTTAACTGAAATTCTAATAAGACCCTGCTGTATGTTGAATTGTGTCCCTCCAAAAGATACACTGCAGTCTCAAACTCTTCTTCTTGTGAACATGGTCTTATTTAGAAATAGAGTCTTTTCAGGTAAAATTAAGTTTAGATGAGGTCTGCAAGATCCCCAAATCCCATTGTTAGTTTCCTCCTAAGGAGGGAAAGATTTAGAGACATTCAAAAGCACAAAAAAGGAAACAGCCAGAGACTGGCTTGCTGCAGACCTTGCCAAACACCAGCAGGAGTCAGAAGAGGAAGGGAGGAGTTTCTCCTTCAGGGGAGGTCTGGCCTGGCTGACACCTTTACTGCTCCATCTTCCAGAACTGTGAGAGAACAGATTTCTGTGGTTTTAAGCCACCAAGCTTGTGGTAATTGGTTATGGCACCTCCAGGAAACTAATCAACACAACTATTTCTTAAAAGTGTATAAGGTTGCAGAGATTTTCCTGACATCTATTTTATACTATTTAATTAATTTAATCCTCACACCAACCATCACTCCTGCTGTGGAATGAATGCTTACATTCACTCCCAGAACTTGTATTTTGAAAACTAATTGCTTATAGAGTGATATTTGGAGGTTGGATCTTTGGGAAAGCTTTGCCCTTATGAAAGGAATTAGTGTCCTTTTAAAAGAGACCCAGAGGGCCTCCCTGACTTTTCTACCATGTGAGGGTCAGGAAATGGACCCTGACCAGACACTAAATCTGTTAACCCCTCAGTCTTGAACTTCTATGCTTCCAGAACAATCAGGAAAAATTTCTGTGGTATATAAATTATACCATCTAAGAAGGTAATTTTTTATCACATGCTAAAGAGACTATGACAACCTTCAATTAGAGACAACATGCTCCCAGACAGGTTCAGCTCACCAGTGTTGTACTGTTCTGAAGTGATAAAGTCCTGGTACTTCAAAGTTCAAATGCAAGATCCTATCGTACTATAAATGTCTGGCTAGGTTTATATGGCCGAAGGTGACTTTCAAGCTGGGTTTTTATATTCTAGCTCATATTCCTAAACAGAATCAAGGCTGCAATTCACTGAAACCCCATTCATTGAAACAGTTCTAAGGAGGGATTCCAAATGGCTGCTGAGAGGAGGATTCACATCAGGAGTGCTCAGAAAAGACACATTAAAGCCACAGAAATTTTGTGGTAGAGAAGGCCCTTACACCCTGCATTAGCATTTTAATTGAAAGGATGATAGATGTAGATCAAACCTAAGAACAGGAGCTTGAACGGGGAAACAGAGCCAGTAGCTCTGATCTACAGCACTCCTGCCACAGCTCCTCCAAGGAGCAGCCATTACAAAAGCATCCAAGTAGCCAGAGGGAGGGAAAGATCCAACCTGGGCTACAGAGACTGAGCTCCTGGGTTAGACGGTGGATACCAGTCCCTTTGTCGCTTCTGTGCTAATCTGAACTTTTGAGAATGCCGCTGTCTGTGGGCACCCTCACCAGCACTCACCTGGGGCAAGGGAACCCCACACACACTCTGAGCAGTGAGAGGTTAATCCGCAGCGAACAGGAACTGCAACTTCTCACGGGCATTCACTCTTCCCCGAGGAAACTGCACACTCCCACCTGAGACTGAATTGCTCATTCTTGGGGTTCCATACCAGCCACTGCTGCCCCTTGCAATCTCCTGAACCAGAATGAATGCGTTCTCAGGTTCCCGAGAGTGCCCGTCAGGACACAGGCATATCCCCAATGCCATGGTTCCTCATTTGTTGGTGAACTCACTTACTGATTTTGCCACCACCCACCAGGCTCCTCAACCAAAAGCACTGGATCAGATTCTGCCTGCAGGCCAGTGGAATAAATAAATAAAGCCTTGAGACTATGTTAGCTTGAGTTTTGCTGTGCAGAGCATAGAGGTGATACCGGTGTGGCTGGATATAATCAGTCCACAATCAAGGCGAGAAAGGAACAGTGTGAACACCTAGGCTCTCTGCCAAAGTGGTCATACATGAGTTGCGTACATGCTCTCTAGTTGTAGTGTTTGAACTTAGCTGCCACCAGATATGTCCTGTGCTTTGTTTGCTCGTTTGGCTTTCTTTGCTTCAGTTTAGCTGGCGTCTGTATCCTCTTCCTCTCCTCATTTACCTACCTAGTTTCTTATATTCGAGCTCCTGCAGCAATACTGTTATCTCATTTCTTACATTTTTTGAAGTTCCTCCTCTGAAGTTTTAGTTCACCATGTTCTGCTTGCTCAGTAACTCCTTTTTCTTTCTTTTTCTTCTTATTTATTTATTTATTTATTCATTTATTTATTTATTTATTGTCTTTTTGAGACAGGGTCTCACTATGCATCTCAGGCCGGCCTTGAGCTCACTTATGTAGCCCAGGCTGGTCTTGAACTCACAAGGATGCTCCTGCCTCAGCCTCCCTAGTGCTGGGATTACAGGTGTGCGCCACCAGGCTTGCTCCTTTTTCTATTTTAGCATTCTGTCCTCTTCTGCAGTTCCTTCTGCTCTTCCGTATGTTACCCATCCCCTACCTTCCTTTGCCTCTTCTCCGTATTACAGGTGCACAACTCCCCAGCAGGTTCATAGACACAGGAGGAGGGAGGTGTACTGTGAAACTGAGAAAAGCTAGCTGTGAAATTTCTCAATTTCACAGTACACCTCCCTCCTCCTGTACCTCATTGTTGCTCCTCCAAATATCTTTTCAAACCCTCAGCACTAATCCTCCAATCCAACTGAAAGCATTCCAACGGAAACTGCTGCCATATCAAATTTTCCTCTCATTATTCCCCCAACCAATTTCCTCGCTTATTGACTTATGCTCCTCCTTCACACACCTCTCAATTTCTTCCCTCTACTTCTCCTGCCACATTGTAGGCAAACACCTGATGGTCATTGAAGGTAGGAGGGAAAGAGTATGGATAAAGGTGGACGTGTAAAGGCAAGATCAATCGCAAATGAGAGATACGTGACCAGATCTGCCGATGGTGCTATACCCAGAAGTAATTCTTTCCTCAGAACACAACGACAGAGTCCAAATCACTTCAGTGAAATAGATGAGTAGAAATATTCTATCTATAGACAGTGGAAAACACATCACAGGAAGGCAGGATCTTATTCAGAAACCTTCTATCACTCACAAGCTCTCCACATCCTGTTAGACTTTAACCCTCAGTACCAAGAAAGGAAAAAGGGGCTTAATTTAAAGATAAAAAAACAAAAAAAGATATACATGATAAAAAAAACATGGTAAAACTGGGCAACAAAAACCCCCATGTTTTCCTGACTCTCCCAAGGCAGATCCAATAGTCACAAGTGAAGATGAAAGCAAATACCTGGTGGTGGGACTCTGCAAGTTGTTTAAAGAAGAGATAAACAAGTCCTGTGAGTTCAAAGAGGACTTGACTCAAAAGTTTATGGAATTATTATGCAAAAATGACCAGTGTGCAGTTGGAGGGAACAAATAGTTGGAAGAGCTGGCCAAAGTGGTTCAAAAATGAATGACAAGTTCACCAAAGACAGAACTCCTTAAAAGTATCAGGCAGAAATACCAGATATTAAAAATTGAATAAAATGTATCAATTGCAGAATATATAAATGTGAAGCTAATGTCTGAAATCAAGGACAAAATGGTAAATTATGATGAAGTACCCAGAGAAACCTCAAAAAAATGCAATAACCTGAAAAACTCAGCCAACAGCCATTAGATGACACTAAGAAAACCAGTGTTAGGCTAACTGGAGTTAGCAAAACACTAGAAATAACATACATGTAATAATTAATTTATTTCCAGAAATCATAGTAGAAAACTTTCCAAATATGGGAAGAGATTTCAGCCTACAAGAACAGCTTCAAGAACATCAACCATTATGAAAAATAACACCCTTAAACATGTCATAAATAAAATGCTAGATGTCCAACAAAAAAAATTTTTAATCAGAAAAAGGTCCCCTATAAACTTATTGGAATTGCAGCAGACTCTCAACACAAACTTTAAAGGTGAGAAGAGCTTGGAGTAAAGTATTTTAAGGCTGAAAAGTAAACAACTTCCAACTCAGATTAGCACATCTGGCAAAATGTTTCTTCAAAATAGATGAATAAGGATATTGTATGAGAAAAAGAATAACTCAAGAAATTTATGAATACTAAACCTGAATGCCCAAAAGTATTACAGAACATCCTAGACAGAAACAATGAAATTAACAAATCCAAAAATCTAGATGGAATGAAAACATCAAGCAAGGCAAATGGATAAGAACAATTAAAAAGATAATAGGAAAACATGGAGACAGTGGAGAAAGAGTAGCATGTTAGGAAATAATCTAAACCTCTCAGTATTTTCTGTCAATATTAATGGCCTCAACACTGCAATGAAAGAAAACAGATTGGCAGATTGGATCAAAAAAGAATACAATAGTCTATTACGTTCAAGAAACTTCTTAATACAAAAAGATATTCATAAACTAAAAATCAAAGAATGGAAAACAATACTAGGACTCCCAAAACAAGGGTGGATAGCAAATTTAATCCTACACAAAGTGAACATCAAGCTAACACTGGTCAGAAGGGACAACGGTCAACACATACTACGTGAGGGGAATAATCCAACATGAAGATAACACTTATAAATATATATGCACCAAAGATTGGGGTGCATATCTTCGTAAAACAAATACTGCTGGACAGAAATGATCAAGTAAATATTAACACAATCATAGTGGGTGATCTCAGTGTCCCATTTTCACAAAGATATAAATTAACTAAATAGAAAATCAACAAGGAAATGCCTGAGCTGAACCTCACCCTTAAATATACAGACTTAATAGATATCTACAGAGTGTTTTACCTTATTACACCAGAGTACACATTCTTCTCTGAAGCACAGAGAATATTCTGCAAAACAGATCACATACTAGTCCATAAAATCTGCTTGAATAAATACAAAATAATCAAAATCACTCCATACTTACTATCAGACCACCGTGCACTGAAAATAAAAATCAGTCATAGAAGAAATCTCAGAAAATTTAGAAGCATTTGGAAACTTAATAACACACTCCTGAACATCCAGTTGGTCACAGGAGAAATCAAGGAAGAAATTGAACAATTTATGGTAATAAATGCAAATTCCTGTACAACACAGCTGATTATATTGGGCACAAGGAAAGTGGTCCTAGAGGGAAGTTCATTGCAATTGATACTCACATTCAGTAAACAGAGTGAATTCAAATAAATAACCTAATGAAGACTCAAGATGCTTGAAACACAACAATTCTGCCACAGCCCACATCCCATAGGAGCTATTGA
Organism: Dinomys branickii; assembly: GCA_004027595.1. Lineage (NCBI taxonomy): Eukaryota > Metazoa > Chordata > Mammalia > Rodentia > Dinomyidae > Dinomys > Dinomys branickii. Next base: position 35,344 of record PVLD010009602.1, read on the forward strand.
AGTTTCCATGGTGATCAATCCAGTTATTTTGATGACTTCTGCTTTGATCTCACTCAAGATGGCTTTGGCTATTCTGGGTCTATTCTGCTTCCGTATGAATTTTAGAATTGTTTTCACTATTTCTGTGAGGAATGTTATTAATATTTTGGTTATGATTGTACCGAGTCTATGTGTCATTTTGACGATATTGGTTCTTCCTGACCACAGCCAAGGGAGATCTTTCTATATTATGATTACTCCTTCAGTGTTACTTTTCAGAGTACTACAGTTTTCACTATAGCAATATTTCACTCCCTTGGTTATATTAATTTCTAAGAACTTAATTTTTCTTGATCCTATTTTCAATGGTATTGTTTTCCTAACTTTTTTCTCACTGAGTTCATGAATGCTTTTGATTTTTATGTGTTATTTCTGAATCCTGCTATGTGGCTGAAATTGTTTAATTAAGTCAAAGAGTTTTTTTGTGGAAGTCTTTTATGTAGAGGGTCATGCCATCCACAAATGACAATTTGACCTCTTCCTTTCTAATATGTATCTCTTTTTCTCCTTTCTCTTGCTTGATTGCTATGGCTAATATTACTAGGAGGATATTGAATAGAAGTGGTGAGAATAGGTCTCCTTGTCTTGTTCCTGATTTTAGAGGGAGTCAGATGGGATGGGATAGGGAAAGAGATTTAAAAAGAATTACATACATGTACCTTCTAACTAAGATAAATATAAACTCATGTACTGCACATATGTACTAAGAAAACAGAAAAAGTTCTGAGGTTAACCTAAGATGGCTTGTGAGATGTGATTATAAAGTTCTAAGCATTAAGTAATAGACAGAGATTTATAAAAAAAGGTACATATTAGTGAGATAATTATTCAAATTTTCTAATTTTATTAATTATTCATTGTGTTTTACTATAATTTTCTTTCATTAAGCTCTGCTTATAAAAGACAGAATTTAGTATTGCAAAAAATTCTTAATTTTAAGCCAGGTGTGGTGGTGCATATCTGTAATCCAAGCACTTGGGAGGCTGAAGCAGGATAATGACCACGAGTTAGAGGCCAGCCTGAACTACGTAGTAAGTTAAAGATCAGCCTGAACTGCATAGTAAGACTATCTCAAAAAATAATAAAATATTTTTTTGTCATGGGATATGGCATAGAACAACATAGAATATTATCAGACACTGGAATACACAACATGTGACTTCAGTAATTGAACCCATGAACAATTTTCTTTCATTTATATCTCTAGCCTTTGCATCCCACCTAGATTATTCTAACGCAGGTCTGCCATATCATCTAATTTTAAACACACATACAGGAATTCATATGCATGTATATAACGTTACATAATCCAGGTTCTACTTCACATGCATACACTTTGAAAAACAGTCTGAAGAATTCAAGTGACAGGTAAATGGCCAGCACCTGACCCCTCCCATCCCCCAGCTAAATGAAGAGTCTGTCTGCTTTGTACTTCTTCTTTCCTGCCTAGAGTAGGATGCCTCACTTGATCTTAATTCTTCCGTAACAGGGGAACAGTCCCCTTCAGTAACATCCTTACTTCATTTAAAAATGATTTGAAACTTCCACACCTTGGAGCTTTTGACATATGTCCCAGTAGAGTCTTCTAGAACCCTGTGTTTCAGACCTTCCTTCTTGGGGAAAGGTAATGTCAGCATTCAACTCCAGCAATTTTTCTCCACCTTTCCTGATAAAAAGAATCCTTCAGGATTCCTTAAAAACCCAGGCTCATTCCCTGTGTATTGCCAGGCCTAGCAAATAACAACAGAAGAATAAAGTTATTCATTGCTTATCTGAAATAAAAATATAGGGTTATCGTTATTTATTGTTTTTCTCCAATTCAAATTTATCAATACCCTGTATTTTATCTGGCATCTAGCCTGGATGTTCAGGAACCATGTTTTCAACATGCATTTCAGGTGGTTTTTATTGCAGTGTCTCAAGGAGTGACTTGAAATTCTTCTTTAGACAATCACCTTTCCAAGTGACCCACAAAATGCTCAAATTTGTTGTGCAAATGTCACCAGCATCATTGTTTTTAACTGTTTTGGCCTACTACTTACCAGGACTTGCATCTGTAGTTATCTAGAGCAGTGATGGTGAACCTTTTAGAACTTAAATAATAACAAATGGCCAACTTCAGCAGGAATGCCATAGGTTTTCTGTCACTGATCTAGATTGTTCAGCATATGTCAGAGCAACTTAGTTTGATCACATTGCTTATAGCACCAAACACTTTATTTATACTTGGTCTTCAAATTTTATAGTTCATGGTAATTGCCTCAATTTCAAAAATTAGAAGAAAAATTCCACAGGATACCCTAGAAACTACAAAAGTAGCTCCTTGGAGGTGGAATTTAATGGCTCATCTTAACCTTGAACATATGACATCATTCAAGCCAAGCTGAGTAGAGACAGAACTTAGTGAACTTGGACTCAGTCTGTCTCGGGAATGTGCTTATTCTCTGGTCCAATGAAACATGAGCTTTTTGGCTCAGATGATAGTTTATGGGCCAGTTGTTTACAAAAACATGCCCGGGAGTCTGAAAGTGGGGGTCCAGATGATAGATGGGCTTTTAAATGCATTTTCCACGTATGAATCCCTGGAGATCAGTAATGGAAACATTTCAAAAAATAATACCTGAAATTAGGAATGCTGGTTTATGAAGAATTGGCCCCATATGCTTTGAAGATTGGATCTTTCTAGTGATTCCCAGATTTCTAAACTCAAGGTGTGAGAAACTAATTGTCAGAAATACAGAGATGGATTTAATAAACATAACTCAGCCCAGCTCAAATAGTTCAGAAGCCTAAGAACATTTCAAGACTTGGTTTCTCTTGATTTCTCAGAACCATGACCTTTGGGCGCCTTCCACTGAAGAAAAACCAAGCAGACATGGATTAAATAATTCCATCCTTCAACAATAAATAAAAAGGAATCCTTCACAAACATCAGAGATCTTTTAAAGTTTTTAATTTTAAAAGGTCCAAGTGTTCTGTAGAGCTTTTAAATTATTTTCATAGATTTGGTGTCATTTTTGGCTTCTCAGGGATAATATTCTGGGAATAAGGAAAGATATATGGGGAGGATTTCCCACTTCCAGAGCTTTCTGTTAAAAAGAAATGTGATATAAGCTTTAGATAGCTGCTTTTCTTTGATCAGACTAGTACTTGAATTCCACCCAGGTTCTATAACTTCATGGAGAAATATTGACAGCTGAAACTCATTGCATTTTATACTTTTAAGACTTTAAAACTTTTGGTGATAATAGCTCCCTACACCTACCACCACCCAATTCCAAATGGTTTATCTCCTACAGAAGGCAATATTATTACTTTCCTAAAAAATGACTCATGGTTTCTTTCAGCTACAAAATATACTAAAGATCAGAACTTAGGAGCTGAGAGCTGAAGCATCTCTAAGCATATCTGAAATGTGAACTAGAACATTCATTTAGTCATAATGGTACTGGCTCCTCAGGCTCATATGCTTACATTCATTTGCTTGTTGCTAACAAAATTAAAATAATCTATATTTTTTAAAAAGGAAAAAAAATGATTTATTCAAAACTGGTTCCAAGGAGGTGCAAGTGTCCATTTGCCTCAAATCACCATCTCCCCCCCCAGAGGTCTTTTGTAATGAGGAAGAGTGTGAAGGGGAACACACTTTCTTTTTCCCTGGCAACTCTCATCAGTTCATATTACTCTTTCTAGTGAAAAGGAAGCCAGGCACCATCCTCATGAGACTGGTGGGATCTGTGTAGTCTGCCACTTCTTTTGAGGTGAGGAGAAGAGAGGTTATTGATTATATGCTCAGCAGAAGTAAGTTTGAACGATTTGTTTATCTCTATAGGAAAAAAAAAATCTAACTTTTAAAGTTCCACTTTTCAGCACAATGAATAGTAAAATGACCTGGGTGGGATGGTTGTGACACCTTGAGCAATCTTCTCAATACCATCATCTCATTCCATAAATGCATGGACTATGCAATGTCTACAGTTCTTCTCAACTCTAATTACTTCTCCTAAACAGTCTCAAAAGTGTACAGCAGCCTTGAAACGTTCAACTGAATTGTTTTAATAATGAGACCTTCATAAAAAATTAATATTGTAATGAACAAATAAACTATCAAGAAACAAACACAGGATTAGAAAAATCAGATAACACGGTGTGCTAGAACAGTCTTCACAGTACATCCCCAGAAAAATGCCTTTCGACTTCATGTAAAGCAGAGGGAGAAACAGGTTCAACATTTCCTGTTCTTTTTGAAGTATAAAAACAAAAAGATATTAACAAACAGACACAAAGTAGCATAAGAATAGTACAATCGAATCTGAGTTACAGATAAGATGACAGGGAATCAACAATGGTTGTTGCACTACATATTGATAACTTCTAAGTGTATATTCAGGAAAACAGATATACACATGCAAAATTGATCAGACAATTAATCATCAACTATTCCTTACCATAAAGTGATCTAAGTCAATAGTACAACTTCTTTTTAAAGTGAAAGCAAAAAGAACTACATCATCAACAACAGAAAAAGAAAGAAAAAAAGAAAGAAAAGCATTAACAGAGAGACACAAAGTAGCTCAATAACCATATAATCAGAATTGAATTATAGACAAAGCCGCAGAAAACCAACAATAGTTGTTGCATTGCATATTGATATCTTCAAAATGTATGCTCTGGAGAACACATATAGACATACAAGATTGATCAAACAACCCGTCATCAACTATTCCATACCATTAAGTAACATAAGACAATAGTAGAACCATGTTAGCCATCCTGCACATAGGTATACACATACATACATTCATACATACATTTTTGCCTCTTTCTTTTCTCCTTTCCCATGTCCCATCTGTTCTTTACTTTTGAACAGATTTCCTTCATGTCTCTTAGTTTATGTTCCCACCCTCAGGTTCTTACACCAGTGTAACCTTTCCTGTTCTAACAGTGACTGTAATTCATTTTTCTTGATTCAAGTACAACTTCACTTTATGTCTCATGTAAGATCATTTCCCCTTCCTCCTTCCTCTTTCTCTTTCTCTTAGTCCCCTTCACTTCTGCAAAACTTTACAGCTCTTAATTAACAAATATATGAGGAAATGTTTTTAAATTTAACTCAGTAGGGCAACATATTGATATTGTGGGATCCATAAATAAGGACATTTCATCTGAGGGGAAAAAAATGAAGATTATGTATTTTCCTGATGGCAAAGAGGCTTCTGAAAGTAATAGATTGGTGAATGTATGTCTTGGTTACTTTTCTTTAATTGCTGAGATAAAATAACACAAATGCCCAAAATTAAGGAAGGAAAGGCTTGTTTAGCTCAAAATCTGTGGAGGTTTCGGTCCATACTTGGCCTGGCTCCAAAGCAGAGTGGCACATGGCACAGGGCAACAGTTCATGGTGGTGGAAAACAGCAAAAGCAGCAGGAGCAAAAATGGAGGACGGGTGGCAAGCAGCCTCTTTCCCCCACTTATATTGTATGCAAACTACCTGCCCTAGGGCAGGTGTTAGCACTCATATCCATAATTCCAACATTGAACCATAAATCAACATGACTGCACAAGGGTTTGGGGGGATGTGCAGACATAAACCATGACAATGTACATAACAAATGTACATGTTTTGGAAAGAGAAAAGTAGTATTGTTCAAGTCAGTTCTGCAAGCTGTGAAAGCAACATCACCTTTTATAAACCACTAAGCCTAACTTTACTGGGAAATGGTAAGAATGTTTGAAAGTATAGTGTAAAGTATAGTATTACTGTTCAAGTACGGCAAGTACTGGGGATTGTTGCCTTTGAAAAGATAATTTACTAAAGGTAGTCATTCACAGGTTCCATGTGGAAGGCACACTCCATACCACAGCACCGCTTCAAGAGACAACAGGGTAGGTCAGGAAGCAGAGGGGATGGGGTAAACAGAGTCAAGGACCTTTGTTGTGGTCCCAGGGGGAAGGGGCAGGTGAGTAATTCTGGATTCATTAATCGTTTCAGGAATCTCAGAGACATGAGTGGTGTCTCTGTTGTCTAGTACCTTCACAGGCCATAGGAATTGCCTGGCAAGGTAGTCTGTCTCCCCAGGGTGAGCATAACACCAGCTGTCAAAGCATCAGAAATATACAGAAAGTAAAAATACATAATTAACACAGAGGAAAAAAAAACATTGGATGGAAAGTTGAAAATTGTATCTATCACAAACAAACAAGGATTTGTGGTCCTACAAAATAGAATTCAAGAATGGTTTATAGTAAATGAATAAGCCACACTGGAAGCCAATCTCAGGATTTCTCAACTTGTAATTACCAAAGGTGGTCACTCACCCTAGAGTCACTTTCTGTGTACATATCTTCCATGTCTGTTATGGGTCTGAGGCTGGCAGGACAGGCCAGCATTGCAGTGGCCATCTGGAGGACAATTTCTTTCTTTCTTTCTTTCTTTCTTTCTTTCTTTCTTTCTTTCTTTCTTTCTTTCTTTCTTTCTTTCTTCCTTTCATCCTTTCATTCTTTCTTTATTATTTTAAAGAGAATAGTAAAAACAAAGAACAATTGCAAAATGCCAACATTACAGACACAGACAAAAACAAAACAAAACAAAAACATTAACAATGATACAGGGTTTCCAAAGAAAATGATAGGAATTAACAGTGGTTGTTATATTCCATATTGTTATCTTCAACAAAATTGCTCAGATTACCAGATGTAAGCATGCAAGATTGGTCAAACTATCAAAAAGAATAAAAATAATGTAAAACAATTAGAGATGATACAGAGTTTCACTCGACAAGATGGTAGGGGTTCACCAATGGTTGTTCTATTGCATATTGTTGTCTTCAGATCAGTTGCTCAGAGTACCAGATGTATGTTAATGCAAGATAATTTAGAGCACTTTAGCTGTGAGCTCTGTCAGGCCAGGAGTGTCTTGTTTTAAGCAGTCCTGTCCAACTTTACCTTGAAGTCTACTTGGATGAGGCCTGACAAGACGTTTAATACACGGTCCTATGGCAACACCCAAACAGCTTTAAGCAAAGCAAGATGAATACAGTTAGACACAGAGTGACAGCTGAGGTGACTGGAAGGTGGCTGGAGGGAAATGAATAGTAAATAAATAATGATACAAAGCTTGGGACTCACAGGACAGGTACAGTATCCTGAAAACAAAGCTAAACAGTATCACAGGGAAGATGTGGGACTATGGCTTGGGATTATCTCCCATGTCAAGCACATAGTCTCAGATGTCCTTTGACAGAAATGAGTGATACAGTGGTGCAGTGCACAACCTGTCTCTGTCTGTGGCACCCCAGGCACTGGGCAGCAGAAAGGGCAGGTGCTCCATCAATGCTGTGAGTGAAAGGACAGTAGAAATCTGCCCAGAAAGGAGAACTGGGGAGAGATATTTTCACTGGAACATTTCATGACAATAAATTCTATTTCTCAATAGTGAAGTAAACTTAGAATGCCTATTTTCTTCAGATTAACGGGATCTCTCTAGGAAGACAATAATATCAATGTTACGGCTTAAAGCAAAAAACATTCTTGCAAATAATTATCAGAAAAGGATTGTGCACCAACAAAGGAAAGGAGGCTGAGGCTGCCTTTTAGTGCAGTCATGCTGCTTGAGATAAAATTAAGAGTTAAAGATGAAGTCAGTATTAAAAGCCTTAAAAGTAGGCCTCTTAAAAACATAAGCCTCTTGAAAATTGTATGAATTAAGGGATAGAAAGTATTGTAGTCACAAGGGAGAGGAGACAGTTTTTGCCTATGGGACAGGCAGTAAATAATACCTATTTTAAATAATGAACTATTTAAATAACATATGTAGGCCGTTTTAACACAGTGTTCCAATTGCCTATCTCTACTGTCATGGCACATTTAAGTTCCTTCTGTTTACACATGATCATGTACACACATTTATAGCCTTTATGTAAAAAGGAAGACTTTTGACTTTTTTCCTAAAAATAATTTTTTTCTTGAGTCAACTACTAACCTCCAACTTTCTATACTTTTCCCTAATGATCCCTGATCCTAAGGTATTCTTTCAAAGTACCCTATTCCAAAAGTTATTAACCATATCACTCTTTATTGGCTTTTTAATAGCAAATCTGTTTTTCACTTCACTGGGCTAACCCACTGTGATGCCAAGAGCACTATGTAACATCCTCACTCTTGTGTCTCTAGCTCCTAGCTGAGGATCTGGTATACATGCTTGTTGGGAGCTGCTGAAGCTGGAAAATGATTACACAAGTTCAGGATGAAGCCAGCCAGAGAACATAAGCAGTTGTAGCTTTTTAACTGATTGTTGGGCAGCGGAAATTAACCAACCTCTCAAGGGTATACATAAACATTCTACTGTTGTTGGACAGTTCCCCTTCTCCGCTTGGGAGAGAGGACCTTCACCTGATCCCAGCCTTTTATCTCCTGTGTATTTTTTTCCCCTCATTCTCACTGATGTTCCTTCTCAGGATACAGAAAGAACCCAAAAGATCCCTACACATGCTCAACAGGACTTGAGCAAATTAAACAAAAACAAGAGAGTGTATCATAAGCTAAGGGCCAGCCACGCAATTATGGGCTGGCTCACTGATCCACATCTTTCATATTAACAGGGATAACACAGTGCAATGAATAATAGTGTTGAAAATAACATATTTTCCTAACTGCATTAATTGGCATGTAAAACAGTAAACAATTCCTAGGAAAATGCTTCAGAGCAAATTCTCTGGTATCCAGAACCAGGAGCAGCTGCCCACCCCAGCCCTTGAAGGAGAACAGCGACTGTCTTTTTCCAACACGAGTTCACCAGCTCTGGGAAGACTGAGGAGTCATGTCACTGATTTTATGCTATTCTTGTTCCTGCAATTTTATTTTCATTACTAGTGTCCAATATTATATAAATCAAAAGAGGATAAAAGCCTAAACTATTCCAGTAATGGACTCAAAGCCATATATCTAATTTTTAAATCTACTTTAAATCTTAGCTTTCCTAATACACTGGCGTAATGTTTGTCCCTTTCTGCCAATTTCCTGCATGTTTGCTTGGCATTGTTCCAACGTCCTTTTCGAGGCTGTGTAGGCTTTTTATTTTCTGATGTGAATTCAATAAGCTTTAGTTACTGCAAGAAGTCATTTGCTATTGATTTTGCCGCCAAATTGATTCTCTTTTAAGATTAGTGAACTTAAAATTTGACCAAGCTGTTTCAAGTCTTAGAAATGTATTCTACCTCAAAATCCACTCGTTATTTTTACTTGGTTTATTAAAGTAAGCTTAACCTACAATGAAATGTACCAATTTTAAGTATAGAATGAGCTGGGTAAACGCATACTGTCATATGTACCTATTTCCTCTGTAGCCGATCTCCTTGCCTCAGCCCCAGTCTCTGACTAGATTTTCTTTCAGTCCCTAAGATTTTGCTTTTTCTAGTAACATTTTGTAAAAGTCTGTTTAGCTTCTTTTACATAGCATGATTTTGAGATTCTTGCATTCATATTGTGTGTGTGAATAATTTTCTCCTTTTTATTAGTGAGTAGAAGTCTCACACACACACACACACACACACACAAACACACATACATGCACACCACCCACCACAATCTTTTACTCATTCCCATGTTGATGGACATTAGAAACTACTATTATTATAAATATTCTTATAAAATATATGTGGACATATTTTTAAATTCTTTTAAGCGACTACTTGCTGTGGTTTGTGTCTGGATGTCGCCTCAAAGCCTCATGCAGTCATGGGGCCAGCTTCTAGAGTTTGTGATTGATCCATGGTTCAATGCTGGGATTGTGGGTATAGGAGCTACACCCACCCTGGGCGGCAGTCAGCATATAATATAGGGAGGGAAAGAGCCTGTTCTCTGCTGCTCTCCCCTTTTGCTTTTGTTGCTTTTGCTATTTTCTGCTGCCACGAATTGTGATCTCTGCCATGTGCTACTCTGCCTTGGAGCCAGCTAAGTATAGACTGAATCCTCCACAAACTGCAAGCTAAATAAACCTTTCCTTCCCTCATTTTGGGTGTTGGATATTTTGTCCCAGCAATGAGAGAAAAATAACCAAGACACTACTTAAAAATTAGATTGCCAAACTGGTCAAAAAAATTAAGTATTAACTGTTCCTTTCCATAAACCATTAGACATCAGCCGTACAGTTATCACAGCTTGCTATATAATTTTTTATTGTTTTTGCTTTGTTTTGATTTTGTCTATGTCATTGCTATTTTGCTATTGCTCTTTTTAAATTCTCTTTAAAATGAAAATATAAAAAATTGGATTGCAGAGTCCATGGTTAAGTGAATGTATATATAACTTTATGAAAAGTGTCCAAAGATATTTTCCTAAGTGGCCGTAGCATTTTTTCATTTGCACCAGCAATGTAGGAGAATTCTACCATCAACAAGAAGATGGGATGTGCAGAATTTGGGAGTGGGGTTCTCCCAAAGGGAAATTCATATTTTAAAAATTATAAACTTGTGTATTTTCTTCTGTTGCTTTTTGTCCTAGCTATGAATCACTTTTCTGGCTTCTTTAAATTCTTGCAGTTTTTGAATTTTTCTGCATTCAAAGAAGCAGGGAGATCTGACTGACGTGAACTGTGGGAATATGTTTTGTCCACTGCCCGCTTCTCCTGTATTCCCTGAATGAGCACTAGTTTGTGTCATACTTGTGGCTTGTTTCTGAGCTCTCTCTGCATGGACTGAGGGCAATTTTCAAGTGAAGGTCAACTCGCTTCTTGTTAGCAAGGCCTAGATGCACGAGAAGACTTAACCCAGTGCCCTCGTATTTTTTTTTTTTTTTTTTTGCGGTACTGGGCATCGAACTCAGGACGCTGCGCTTGCTAGGCAAGCGCTTATTCCACTGAGCTATATCCCCAGCCCAGTGCCCTTGTATTGCAGGATGTTTTCTATTCACACAAAGCCTGTTCCCGTGGCTTCGCAGTGGTTTTCATTTGTTTATTTTTTCCCAGACCGGGGTGATTTCCTTTAGTGTGTGACAAAGATAATCAGCCGATGACCTGATTCTCCTGCCCTAGCCAACTCTCCATCTGCATATCTGAGGTTTTTTCTCTACCTGGGTTCCTCCTCTCTGTCCCAAAGTTCTAGCAGTCTTGGCTTCCCCAACCTCCAACACTGATTCCACCTACTACTCACGGCGATTTCTGGAGTCCGCGTGAATTTTTCTGAGGTCACTGGGAGTCACATGCAGTTAGTAAGCCATGGCATGTTAGCACTAGCCTGAGTTGTTTCCTCCCCTCAACGATGGGTGCTCCTGAGGTCGATAACTTATTGATAAGGAATCCCTCTCATTTTGATGAGGGGGATGTTGGTGTAGATCTGATTTCTTAGCTGTTTATGGCAATAAGATAAACTTATTTCCTGTTTATTTAAATTACAGGTGAAAGTTTCCCCATTTTGCTTTTTGGTTAGAAATTTCAAATACGAAACAATGCAGTGAATTGAAGGTGATATCAATATGGAATAATGTTTTCATTGTTTTAAATGATTCACAAAGCAATGCCTGTTGCATATTTTAAAGTGTTTGCCAGTTGGTTGAATTCACAATAGAGCATGATTAGAATAACTTCACTATGTGTTGTGATATATATCTGTCATAGGCATTCTGTAGCTTTCATTTCTTTCCAGAGATTTTGAATTGATAAACTTTGTGATTATTATATTGATATGCAATTATTCTATCTCATAGTCCATTCTTTTTAGTTGACTGATATGTGATAGACAAGTTTACTCCCACTTTTTTTGGTTGTCTTCTTGAGACAGGGTCTCACTATGCAGTTCAGGCTGGCCTTGACCTCACTTTTTTAGCCCAGGCTGGTCTCGAACTCACAACGATCCTCCTGCCTCAGCCTCCCTTACATGTTTCCCTATAGTCATCATTCTTTTGCCCATTCTTTGACTTTATTTAGTGTTTTCTCATTTGCCCCCTTCACATATTTGCTCCTGAGTTATTAGCTACAGAACTCTAACAAAGTTGGATGGAGAAAACCTGCCTGGGTCACCTCCTGAAAGAGGTTTGTCATATTGATTGTACTTAAGTTTTTAAGTTCATAGTCTAGCAGAAAATTCATTAAATTAAGTATTAACTACATTACTCATGTAAATTTCTGTTTTTAAATTCATAAACTGGCAGAAAATTTATTAAATTACTTATGAACTAAAACAGTGTTGATGTACTGAACTCTGTGAGCTGTCTTAAAAAGTACTGGTAGTCATATACAGAATGTATCTGTTAACATGTAACTTTTATCCAAACAAATGAAATATTGTAGATGCCATGTGCTTTTGTTCCTCAGACAAGTAAACAAAAACAGTCGATTTCAAAACAAAAGAAGATATTTTAGGCAGCTTTCCATTAAGAAGTCAGAGGGAATGTGCACAAATGCTTCGCTATATTTTTACCACCAGATATTATACAAGGAAACAGCTGAAGGGGAGTTTTGATTGCTGGAAAATATGTCTGTGACTATTAAACTAGCATTGATCCTCATATAAGTATGATAATCAGCAGATGAAAGATTGGAAACTCTAGTTATACCCTACAATGCATTCACTTCTACACTCTTCCAATCTGAGATTTATTTTTCCTCATGTATGTCCCTCTTAAAATCTCTAAACCCCACTCACAGATAACTTTAAATATGAAAGTAAGTAATGCTTTACTATGAAAACTTGTCCGCAATTCCACATGCTTGAATGGTATAGCTACATTTAAAAAACAACAAAAAACTATTTGAAATGTAATAAAATCACTTACTTTATTCTTCAATGGAAAGTGCCCCAGAATTCAGTGACTTGATAAATGAAATGTTTAAAATAAACCAAATGAGAAAGTGAAATCAGAACAGAACACTGATAAAACTCATATGGGTCTGGAATCCTGATTTATGGAAAAAAAGTTGCTGTAAATCAACAGGTCAAGGATAGAGAATCCTGTATGCTTCGTGTAACAGTTGACACTCCACATAGAAAAGAACAGAAGTAGAGACTTTGTTATACAAATTAAATTTTCATACCTATTGAAGACATAAACATAACAACCAAAAATTTAAAACACTTCTTATTGTAAAATACCCTTATAATTTGGGATAGAAAAGAATTAAGTTTATAAATCCACACATGCACATATACAAGGCGTGAAGGGAAAGTTCAATTAATTTTGCATTAAATTACACTTAAAAAAAAAAAACTTCTGAAAACCAAAATATACCATGGACAAAGTAGAGAAAAATGAGAAAGTAAATAAACATTTAAAGAAATGCACAACATTACTGGTACCAAAATAAGCAGCTAAACTAAGTACCAAGAAAAAAGCAGCTAAAGCTTTTATAAACCACAGGATTTATATAAATCAATAAATTTCTCTAAAAGATTTTGATGAGAATATGTAAGGACAGAATTTTCTTAAACTTTGGTTGGGAATATAAGTTAGAACAATCATTGTGCCCATCAATGTAGCAAAATAAAACAAAGTTAAGATATGAATATTACATGATCCAGCAATCCATACATTTGCATGCCCTGAAAAATTTGTAATTATTTATTTATTCATTCATTCCAAATAATTAATAGAATAGACAGATCTTTAAAGTGAATAAATTTTAACATTTTATACATAACAACTGAGTTGTAGAGTGGAAAAAAACAGGGTAGTACCATAGTTTACTGCTTAAAACATGCAAAATAAATGAAAAATGTCAACTATCAGAACCTGCAAGAGCATGATTAGTGACAAATTCAGCATATCATTTATTTCCACAATGATAATTCAAAGATTGTGGATAGGGCATGGGAGACATGAATTGAGTTAATGATGTTTTCTCTTAAGGCAAGCAGTGGCTAAAATATTTATCAATTTAATGATAATATATTAGTCATAATGGTCAGAAAGACAACATAATAAAATTAGTTTTTAGAAGAGAGGATGAGAAATTGTGTCAAAGAGTGCTGAGAAATCAAATGTGATTCAGATTTCATTTAGTGCTGTGTCACAGCGTTGTAAGGCAGCCTTCATTAGGTCCCTTTAATAGATTTATACACTATCTTACCTGCATCTTGCTCAAAGCTACTGAACATAAATTTTTAATAAGGAGAGAGGATTTGAGACAAGATTTGCATAATTCTGTGTCCAGTTCTTTGTACCCGAACTTTCCTCCTTCCTGCTCCTGTGTTCAGTCATTCTATAGCCATTAAAGCCACCTTACTTTAGAAATGGACCCGAGATTTGGACTTGAATCATTTGCTTCAAATGTAGCCATCATTTAAAATGAGAAATATGAATTAGAGCTGGGTGTGATCACACATATCTGTCATCCTGGCACTCAGGAGGCTGAGGCAGGAGGATCACAGTGAGTTCAAGGGCTACATAGTAAGCGCAAGCCAGCCTGAAGTACATAGTGAAACCTCGTCTCAAAAAAATAAGACAAAAGAAAAATAACTAAAATTTACTATGGAATATTAAATGTAATCTTTAATAATAATAACTTGGGAAAGAAAACCATGAATGTGGTGAGTGCTAATTATCAGAAGACGTTTTCACCCACACACATGTAATCAATTTATTCTTAACAAAGTTACAAAGGAAATTCTGTGAAAAAAGATTATCTCTTTTGGTAAAAGGTGCTGGCTCAGTTGGATATCTATATGTAAAACAAAAGTAAAATAGTGATCTTGACAGACTTCACAATCTTTCTCAAAAATCAACTCAGAACATGTTATCACAGATCTAAAAGTAACATAAAAAACTGTAAAATTTCCAGAAGACATAGAAGAAAATCTGTCTGATCTTGTGTTTACTTATAGGTTTTTTCATATAGTAACAAAAGAATTACTATGAAAGAAAAAAATTCATGAATATCACTTGGTTATACAATAAGAAATGAAAAATTAATTCTCTGTGAAAGACACTGTCAATTTTTTTAAATAAGTCATATGTTAAGAGAATATAAATCAAGTGTCTGATGAATGACATATTTAGATTATACAAACAATATGTAAAACTCAAAAAATAAGAAAACATACAACCCGATTTTACAATTGCCAATCTGAGCAGCCCTCACACCAAAGAAGTTTTATAGATAAAAATATGTCTGTGAAGAGATGCTCATCATCTGTCATTAAAAAATGTGAATAAAAATACACACAGATATTAGGGTGGTGAAATTTGAGAAAAGTAACAGATGGGTGGGTGAAAAGCAGAATGAACTATGGGGTCCTGGACACAGACAGTCATCAGCATCACTATAAACTCAAACTTAGCTTAACATAGACACATACAGATATACATACACATATAATGCAACAGGCAAATAATTATAGATATGAGTATATACACAAGTTAATGTATAGCTATTTATGTCTGAGCTTTCTTAACAAAGTGTGCCTTGAAGCAGTGGCACCTTAGTAGTAACAAGCATACCTAGTGTGTTGGTTACTTTTCTCTCTTTGCTGAGACAAAATACCGAGGCCCAAATTAAAGAGGGAAAGTTTTATTTAGCTCACAGCTTGTGGAAGTTTTGGTCCATATTTGGCTTGCTCCAAGGCAGGGTGGCACACAGCAGAGGGCAACAGTACCTGGCAGGAGAAAACAGCAAAAGCAACAAAGCAAAAAAGGGGAGGAGAGACAGGGAAGGCATGGCTCTTTCTCTCCCTTATATTGTAAACAGGCTGCCTGCCCCAGGGTGGTGTATCTCTCACACTCATAATCCCAGCATTGGACCATGGATCAATCACAGTCTCTAGGAACCTTCTCTCCCATGACTGCGAGAGACTTTGGGAGAACATCAAGAAGCCAGCCATAACACCCAGTATCCGGATTTTATTTTCTAATAACTTCTGCAATAGAAAGAATCAGGTCTCTTCAGAGAAATGGCAAATTCTAGGAGTGAGACAGGAAAAACACAAAGTAAATCTGAAGCTTCCAGAAAGTGAGAAATTGCTCAAAACACAAAATGATAGTGCCAGGAGGGCCAGCTCAAAAGTGCCAATGGCCAAAGTTAGAACAATGTGGCAACAAAATGAAGTAGTATGTATACTGTGAAGTGGAAAATAAAGATCTGTGAGTGCATACTGGCATGCACAAATGTTTCAATAAATATATAAGTAAAGAGAGACAACCCTGATAGAATTTAATAGAAGAATTCTTTAAGAAGGTAAAGTTTATTTCCCCGCTCCTGGGGCATGGACAGTGCTAATGTCTTTCTTTCAAAAGAGTGCAGTGTGGACAGCTAGTAGGTGTACAGGAAATTAGAAGAAAGAGTGGGATAGGTTTGTAATGGAGACATTTGAGAAACAACACTCAACAAGGTGATAGTGATAGATCATGCTGATGGCAGGCATCCCTGACACAATGGTGCCTCACCTATGGGATCCTAATCCCAATCTAGCCGGGTGTGACACATCAGAAAAGCCCACCTGAGGGTCATTTTACCACACACATATCTGGTATTCTCCGGTGCTCCCCAAGGTCAACAAAACAAAGTATCAGAAACCTTTATACTTAAAAGTACCTAAAGAAACAACTGAAGTGACGATATTTTGGAAAGGATCTTGGTAAAGAAAAAAAAATCAATAGAAACTAAATTATGAAATTGAGTTAATTGTAATGGGCCGATGTTAGCCTTTTAGTTTGACAAATACATCACAGCAATGTGTGATAGGTAAAATGTTAGCCACGGGCAAGATTAAATGTAGAGCACACAGTGACTAGAGCATTGTTCCAATTTTTCTGCAAATGTAAATTTACTCTAATAAGATGCTTATGAAATCAAAAAGATATTCTTATGCTTTTTGTTCTTAGCCCAAATGAATACCTCTCCTTTAATCATCTTGTAAACATTCTTTAACTACTAAAAAGCAATTTATACTGTTATTAAAAGTGAACTATTCCACATGGGAATTCTTCAAAACTCTCTCTTGAAAGGCTTCATCATTATTAAAGGAACTAACAATATTTATGAAAACTACAGTTATCTAACTTTTAGAGACATGATTATCTGCAGAGAGTCACACAGGGGTGGGACAAAGTAAAATAGAAGATAAATACATAATAACAACTTCTGAATGTAGGAAGGAGGCTTCTGTTTTTCCTCTGTATTAGCAATAATTTTATTATTGCAAATGTTTCAAATAGATTGGAGGTAGCATAAGAAAGGTGAATAGAAACAAAGCAAGAAGAAAGGTTAAGCGGAAGAAGACCTTATTGCAGTATTCAAATATTTATTCAATTAGAGAAAATGTTCTACATCTTTAGTCATTTGAGAAATGCAAATAAAAACAACATTGAGATTTCATCTTACCCCAGTAAGATTGGCCAGCATCAAGAAATCGTCCAATAACAAATGCTGGCGAGGCTGTGGAGAAAATAGGAGCTCTGCTGCACTGCTGGTGGGAATGCAGACTGGTGAAAACACTGTGGAGATCAGCTTGGAGAATCCTCAGCAAACTAGTTCTGGAGGTCCCACTCAACCAAGCTATCCCCCTTCTGGGTATTTTCCCAGAAGATCTGAAAACAGCATAGCACTGTGATATATGTGCACACCCATGTTTATAGCAGCATAATTTGTAATAGCTAAATCGTGGAAACAACCCAAATGTCCATCCATAGAGGACTGGATTAAAAAACTGTGGCATTTTTACACAATGGAATATTATTCAGCTGTAAAGAAAGACAATCTAGGGGCTTTTATAGGCAAATGGTCACAATTAGAGATCAGACTCATAAGTGAGGTAAACCAGATGTGCATGTGCAAACAGCATACAGTATCATTAGTGTAGGAACCTGGAGGTGAGAATATAGATCGGGAGGTATGAAGGGAGACTGCTCAAGGGTAGAGAGCAATCGGGATGAAGGGAAGGAGAGGAGGAAGAGGGGGATAGCTGAGTAGGTGTGTATGTATGTGCGGGATGGCTGACATGCATGCACTATTGTCTCATGTCGTTTTGATGTAAGGAACAATCGATGATTAATTGTTTGATCAATCTTGTATGTCTATTTGTATTGTCCCGAGTATACACTTTGAAGCTGCCAACGTGTAATACAACAACCACTGTTGATCCCCTGCCGCCTTATTTGTAGTTCGGTTTTTGTACTGTTCTTGTGCTATTGTGTATATGTTTGTTAGTGTTTTTGTTCTTTTACTTTTAAAATTAAAAAAAAAATTGAACATGGCTTGGGGACTCAGATAAAAGGCAAAAATGGTCCGTTCTCTGAGGAACAAATAAAATTAAATGAGACGCAGAGGGTGAAGGAGCCGGGGCCCTGAACTTTCCCTCGTTGGAGGCCTCCAGGGGAAGCGGAGAGAGTAGTGAAGAAGGAAGCGCCCTGGGGCCGCTGCCTGTGGGTGGCCAGCTCTAAATGCCTCCTGCTCCTTGAAGACCTCTGGAACCCACCTTCGGCCATTGGCTGGAGTTCGGTTCTGTTTAGCTGAATATTAAAAACTGAGCTGTGTGTTTCAAAGGCCATAAAATTAGAAAGCTAGAAACTCTTCCAAAAGCACCCAGTGAGATTTACAACCCTTCCCATGGTAACTCTGCTGACCTGTTTTATTTCATGCTATCCTTATTAATACCCTCTCTTTTAATTGTGCAACTGAAAAAGCAAATTAATTATTTCCTATTGCTTGCCCTGACACATGAAGTGGTTGGTAGTGGTTTTTTTTTTTTTTAAGCTCTCCATTTTATGCCTTGCCAGTGACAGAATTTATTGTGTTTTCTATGAAAACTAATGTTTTTGCAATTCTCAGTCAGTATAAATATTAGAATTTTATGGTACATTGTCATCTAAACTAAACTTTTCAGAATGGAACTATATTCCAACTAAAGTTTAAAAGAGAAAGGTAGGATCGCACAACTCGTTGTAAGTGTTACGTATTCTATTATTTTCCCTTTCCTTTTTTCTTCTTGGTTATTCAACTAAAACACAAAGTACAGTGCAACTTTTCTAAATTTTTTTTTTAATGCTTTACTGAGATGTAACTGCCAGTGCAAAAGCTGAAAAACTGAGACATACACATAACCCTGCAAAATCTTCCTGACCGGTGACCCCATGGTCATACACTGCCACCTCTGGAAATCTCTCCTGTATCCACCAAAGGCCTCTGCTGTCCTCTTCTGTCAAGACAGTTACTTTATGTGTTCTTTCCCTGCAGGTTGGCTTGCATTTCCTAGAATTATATATAACTGTAATGATTTTTCTGGGTACTTTCATTAATATAATTGTTTAGCATTGTTTTATATTGCTGAATATTTTTTCATTGATTGGACAGTACTTTACCTTCTCACCTACTGATATATATTTGAGATGCTCCCAAATTCTAACTACTACAAATAATACTTCTATGAAAATTTCTGTTTAAGTATTCAAAATGCCCCATTCACAAGAGGAAAAGACAAGTCAACAGCTGGGAGAAAATATTTGCACACCATCTGTCAAAGAGTTTTTATCCTGAGTAAATAAAAACTCTGAAAACTCCAAACTAAGGAAAAATACATCCCAATAAAAATAATGGACAAAAGACTTCTAACAAATAGACTCAGAGAAAGGTGCTGAATATGACTTGTCCTGAAGAAATTTAAATTAAAACCACATATTAGGTGCTACAAGTGTGGTAAGGCCCCTGCTGTTGTGTGGAGGTGAGAACTTTTACAATGTAGTGATGTGTACTCATGATGTAACTCTGTACCATAAACCCTACCCAACCAGACTGTAAAATGTTCCTGTATTCCCATGCAATGGAGACACAGGCACAAAACTTGCATAACAGGATGGACTTACACCGTGTAGGCCCTCAGCCTTCTGATGCAAATCCACTGAATCAGTGACTTAGCAAATAAAGGTGCTTCCTGAGAAAAAGCCTTCAGTGTCCTGTCTCTGTACAGAAAAGTCCCACGGCACTACTACTGACGAAGAGGACTAACAAAATTCTGGGAAGGATGTAGAGGAATGGTAACTCTCATAAACGCTGGGCTAGAATGTAGGACAGTACAACCACCTCAGAAAATAGTTTGACAGTTTCTACAAAGTTAAGCATATCCTTGCTGTGTGATGTCTCCTGTCCATTCCTGGGTATTTACCCAAGAGAGATAAAAGCACATATCACTGCAATAGTTGACCTGTTCACCGTTATTACACTCTGTTGCCTGTTCTTATTGCTTTTCTTTAACTGCAAGTCATCTTTATTAATTTACGTCTTTGCTAGGGATATAGCTCAGCAGCACAAGTGACTGCCTGGCAAGCACAAGGTCCTGAGTTCGATTCCTGATACCAAAAAATTATAACTTTAATAATAAATAATTATTAATAATAATTTATATCTTTCATAATTCTGTGGTAAAAGTTTTCTTACACTGAACTGAAGACTTGCTATGTGGTTTATTTCTACCCACTATTTATAAATAGTGTTGATTTTAGGTCTTGATGAATTTTTTTCAAATAGCATCGAATCATGACCCTGAAGATGAAGTTGATAAGTTTTCCAATAGGCAAAATCACATTTTCCAAAATATTAGGGTAACACAAATCTAAATACACTTAAAACAGACCATTTGAAACCTCCAAACAGAGATATTCTCAATCTTATTGTTTGAGTATTAATAGACACTAATAATTCTAAGGACGGTGGCTATTTAAATACAAGAGTTTAGTTATAGATGTAAAGAACTATAGGATAATAATTTATCTGTAAATGTTTCTTCTGTCTTCGGCTATATTTGTTTCCCATAAATTAGTCACTGTTGAAAAATCACTTTTCAGAGGTAATTTTTCTGGAAATTCAACATTAAATTTTCAGCACATTTGTAGATTTAAGTCTGTGTATTCATATTTCAAATTTATATTGCTATGTATATCACTTCTCTATGTCACTTTTCTGGATTTCTTAAGAGAGATTGATAGAAGTGGAGGTCATGACATATATTATACAAAAATGGATACATACTTTACATCTCACTTTCTAGTTTGTATTATGCTTTCGTCATTGTAAAATATGAGTACACTGAATAACATATGCTGACTTTTTCATTAAAAAGCACTCAGTTTTATTTTTAGTTGACCCAGTTTGACACTCACAGTGCCATCTTCCTTTCATATTTTTGTATCCTGCTATTACAGCATTGTGTTGAGAGTACACAGTCAAGTTTCCCCAAATTAATTCCTGACCCAAAGTAGAATGTGGCCATTGTGTTCATTTAATGTTTTGACAGAACTACTAAATCTTTGAAGTGGTGTAATATTTCTCAGGAGTATTTTGTAAGAATGAATATCTAATGTATTTTGTAAACTCCCCAGTTGAAGAAGAGAACAGTTACCTAGTGGATATCTGGTCCAAATGAGGCTGAAAAAGAAATCTTCCAGTGTCATGACTAGTCCTAATGTTACAAATGCTTAATTATTAGTGTCAACAGGCAGTATTTTTAAAAGATTTAGATGTTAAGAAATATTTATTTGTATTTTAAGGTTACATTTTGATTGACATGTAAACAATCCAATATTCAAACTTACTTAAAATGAATAAATGTAAACTATGTTTATAAAATTGCACGACATATCTGATATTCATTGTAGAATTCATAAACTATCAAGTTCAAGTGTGAATTTTTTAAAAGAAGCACATGTCTATCTACATGTGATTCAGTATGACATGCACTCTCTTTTGTTTTCTCTCTTGTCAAAAGGTTGTAATAATTTATTTCATTTCCTTTTACTTTGATTACATTAAAATTTAGGCTGATAATAATTTTGAGCCTTGTAATTGGGCCCCTCTACCCCCTGATTCTCCTCCCATAGGATATAGAACTAGCATGCTCGCTGTAGTTTTCTGAGCATTTATTTAGCTAACCTCCACCAACCATGAACACTTAAGTCATCCAGTTTTCAAATCCACACCCACAGTGCAGGAAATCCAGGGGTTGGGTCATGCCGGCCACTGAGGATGACAAGAGACACCCCATGGGGAATCACCACTGATGATATTCCCACTGGAAGGCACACAGTCACCACATTTGAGAAGATGCTCCCAAGGCTTCTTTCCATAGCATTCTGTTCTTAATGCCATTTCAAACCAAAACACAGGCTGTGATTAATAGAAAGATATTATAAGAACACATACTTTCACATTAGAAGGGCAGAGTCCAAATTTTGACCCTAATACTTTCTTTTGAATTCTGTGCTGTTGGACAATTTCCTCAGTATCTCCAAGCCTTCTTCTCCGTAAGACAGACTCATCAACCCCAGAATGACAGGGTTGTCAGGACGTTTACAATAGTTAAAAACACCTATAAACCAATTAAAGCAAAAAGCTGGCATCATTCTTTAAACTGTATGTCTCAAAGCATTATGATGTTTAAGGAATTTTTTTTTAGGGGGGAATCTATGAAAAATTTTCTTTCCCTTTTTCTAATTGATATATGGTACGAAATGAATAATACTGCTCATTCAATAAACATTTACTGAGTGCTCACTACATGCCCCACTACTTCTCAAGGGAACCAGCTGAGAAGTGCTTCAACTATGAAATTTGAAATTACCTTTAAATTTAAGTATTAAATTTAAATTTAAAGACAAGCTGCCCCAAAGAAGCATCTGAAAACATACATCTTCCTCGTATTTCTAAGGAGAGAACAGAAAGTTACCTTCGTGTAGCTGGAGATGATATCCCCAGGGATGCACGCAGCCACAGGCACCGAGCATGCAACACAGCTCTGCAGAGAGCTACGTGGAATTTACCGCCCAGGTCAGAGGTTTACAGCGCTGGGCAGACTAAAAGGAATCGAGAAGGCCAGGGGTTTCTCTCGCTCTCGCTCTCTCGCTCTCGCTCTCTCGCTCTCGCTCTCTCGCTCTCGCTTTTGTTTTTCAGACTGGGAAGAAGGAAAACAAGAAGAATCATAAAACATAATACAGTATCAGTGAGAAGGACCAGAGCATAAAATCGTCCCTGCTTTGGTTACAGCGATGTTTACGTGTAAATAAACCAGAGGGCGGAAAAGAGGAACAGCCGATGTATCAGCGTGACAAGGAGTAAACTTCTGTCCCATTAGATGTATTATGGTTAGAATGATATTTAGACAAAAATAATAATAATAATAATAAAGTCAAGAGAAAGCAGAAAAGGAAGACCAAAAGGAAAAGAAATATTGTAAAACTTCCAGGGACAAGTGAAGCAAAACAAACAAACAAACAAAAAACCCTCAAAAGCACCACACCAAATTGAAACCCATAGTTATTTAAGCTTTATCCTTAAATGCCCCCCAAAGTAATCTTGAATATGTTAAAAACCCAGCCTAGAGCTCAGAATGGCATTAATCCATCCATTACTTCATCTCCGCTCTTCCCCTCTTACAGCTTGTTTTCAGAGTCATGAGATCCCCAAGACCCGAGGCTCTGATCCCTTTCCTTCTCTTGCAGAAATAGTTCTGTGACAACCCCGAAGCCCCAGCCCTACAAAGAATCAGCAATTAGCAAAAACGTTGGCACAGATTTTTAGGTCCCTAGGTCTAGTCTAGACTACTCTTCTTTTGTAACTTTATTTTATGGAAAAGGGTCCTTAGTGGGAACATTTTTCTGTGAAATTGAAGTCTTTAGCCCTCAAAGAAACTTTCAAAATAAAATCCAGTCTAGCCTGAGCCCTGCTTCTACGGCTTGTACCAGATATTTTACTCGGTTGCTATATAATTGAAATCAGTCAATAAGTAAATCCGCCTCAGTGGTCATGCTTATAAAATTCTACAAAACTATCAAATTAGTCCGAAAGGTAGTTGTTTTCGTTCTAAACCAAGAATGGTCTCTACTCTAGGGCATTATATCCAGCAGTGGTGGCGAAGCTATGGCGCGTGCATCGCAGTGGGCTGTTTGTGCCGCTGAAAGTGCTAAAAGGGTTCAAAGTCACGGGTGTAGAGGTTGCCACATCCATCCGAGAGATATAGTGAATAATGCAGTGCCTGTGTTTTTATCACAATGCTGACTTCTGGGCGGAAAGACTACATCTCTGACCTTATAAACGCGGGAATGATACCTGTGTGTTACGACTTTTCAGGATCGGTACAGAGATAGCGATGTGGGACACTGATTCAACCCAACTGCAGTTAAAGTCATTGCGTTAATACATTTGTTAAATGAGATTTTCCTGGACTGAACAATTTTGGAGAGTAAAATTTACCTGTGCCACTGTTGCTTTTACAAGCTGTAGTCACCTGCATCCTTATAAAAAAGAGAGTATACAATGAGGGAATAATTCCTTTAGCCTGATAAAAATATTCTCTTTGGTGAAATGTAAGACAAAAAGCTTCACCTGATGTTTCTATTAAAGGTGTTTCTCCAGCAACTGACTCATGCAACTCCATCTACGCTTTGGTTCCACTTTCATCCTGAGGGCATTGTTATGCTCTTCTGTATGCACAGTAAGGCCACTGGTTGTTCCCTAAGTGCCTCTCTCTGGGTTATTAATCCCTTAAATTATATTACTTCCTCCCAGAGAGTGAGAGTTCTTTCCTTGTATACAGCTATCACCCAGTGGCTGAATATAGTCCTCATGAAATAGTTCTTAAACGGATATATGAGTACCTGAATTGTTTAAAAACAGGGAAATTATTCACAGAGCTTATATAGTCTGTTATGAAGAATAAGAAACATACTAGCAGAAAAACCAAGCCACATGAATGTGGGTAATTGTCCCTGGTGAAGCTGAGTGACAAACTGATTGTCATGAATCTCTAAACCATTGCAGGGGCCTTTTCATTCCTGCGCACACCGCATGCTCAGGCTGCAGTTGTGAGGAGCCACCCACCACCCTTTCTGGACCAAAGCACTCATTTCTCCAGGTGCCAGTAGTGCTGGCGGACCCTGGTGCACACTCAGAGCCCTGTCCTGAAATGGCCCTAGACTCCAAGGAACTGCCTCTCAGTAGGTTCTTATCCCCTCCTAGGGAGCAGCCCTACCTCAAATGGGGCTGATGCCGAGGGCCTCCCCCTTTCCCAGGCACCCCATGGATCAGAAAGGCAGCTGCTGGGTTTGCCTCACACTCAACCTCTCCCTCCCCGAGGCCTCCCTGTGCTGTCTGCTGCGACGCACCCAGGCCTTTACTTAACATACCCTACACCCAAACCCCCCCACCGCTTCCTGGGAATCCTACCTGCACCAGTCCTACCTATGGTTCAAGAGAAAATACGTAGGAAAAGAAATGATTTCTCCACAGGCAAATTGTGTTTCCAAAGTATCTACATCTGGTGTTCTGTTTCCTAAGTGGAAAAAAACAGCAGCTAAGATGTTTTAATCCTTTTATTTCTCTTGTGGTTGCTCAGACCAGGCCCTCCCTTGTCAGGTATTAAAAGTATGAAAATCAATTAAATATGGCTTTAGAAGCTCCTAACCCATAAGGAATGCGCCAAAACAAATACACTGCTATTCATCAAGCAGAGCTAATGAATATCTACTGAGGCATTTAAAGCACTATTCCACAGTTAAATAAACAATCTCATAGTAAATGAGATTGGAGATACTGGTTCTTATTTTGAGCATCACTTCCTGGCTCCAGTGCAGATCTCTCAGCCTGCTACCTCAGACCCTTCATCTCCCTGTCATAGACTACAGATTTCACTACTGACCTTTGGGCCTTCCCAGCACAGATCCATGAAACAGGCCTGCATGAGGTGTTGTTGTGGGCTCTAGGCCTCCAGGTGGATTCATGGGAGGCACTGCTATGAGCTCTATGTCTCTAGCTGGACTCATGTGGGACAGTATAGTGGGATTGAGGCCCTCAGCTGGATTCTTGGTCTATAGTGTGTGGACAGATTTCCTGCACTCTTGTGTATATTATTTTTCGGGTCACTATTATAAATATTCTTATAAAATATGTGTCCTATACTATATTGTTCCCCTTGCAAATATCCTGCAAACCATGACAGGAGTCTTCTATTTTATCTGCAGACCTAGCATCAGGTTTGGCACTCAGTAAGTGCTATAAGCATTTTAAGAGAATTGTATTTAATCTCCAAATGGTTTTCAGAGAACTGAAATTTCTTCTTTCTTTCCTTTTGTTTGTTTTACCAAACAAGTTCAATTAAGGGACTCGCCTCGCTAGTTTTCCAAGAGACTGTCAGACTAACTTGAAAGAAATGGAAATATTTGTATTGCATGCTATCTTAATTTTTAAAAATTAAAACTATTAACCTCGTTGTTGCTTGACAGTGTTTATTCCTCAATAAAATTGTTATAATTTTGTGCAGTGGACTAATATGCCAATACTGTATAGATATACTTCCAGAAAGCAAGTAGAACTAAAGAGTCAGTGTTCCAGTGGCATCAGACTTCCTTATTAATTTTATTGAAAAGTCACTCTGAAAGAGACGATTAAAACAATACATGTGGTTCCAGCTCTGAATACTGATGATACATGTAGAATTGCAGGAACCCAAGTTGGGTAGTCCACAAAACACCACATAAAGTTTAATCACCAAAGCTTTTATTTAGCATTTTGATGAGCTGTTTCTTGCTTCTGCCTAGGTGGTTCACTTTATGAACTTTTACTGTTGCAGTCCATCTTGAGCTACAGGCTCAAGATGAACTTTGGAAGATGCTAATGATCTATCTGTTGAGGGAGAGAACCATTGTAGGTGAGCCATTAGGAATTCGGGGATGAACTTTACCTGATAATGTAGTCATTTAATGCCATGTCTATAAGAGAAAAGAGAAAATATTAATAAGGTTCAGCTGCAACTGCTGTTGAAAAAAAATATGCACAGAGTGGCAGGAAATCCCCAGTACAACACATGCCAGGGCACAACTTCCTTTGTTCTCATTAGTTCGACAATAAATCTTAATATTTTCCAGAAATTTGGATGGATATGACAAGCAACTATGTTTATAGTCATATGATTACGTTTGTTAAATTAAAAACACCAACAAGGTCATATGTTGTTTGCTCTTCTGGTAACAATGGGCAGCCAAAGGCAGTGGCTTTTATAGAAATTCCAGACTACTATCATATTTAGTTCTTATAGTTGAAATGTGGGAAAGATTACACATTCTCCCAGGTCATGTTATCTGAACTGTCTTCCTCAACTGTTTGTTCTCTTTGTGTTGTTCAGTTATGTCCATGGTCTCCTTCAAATCCTTCATAGTGCTGTGTTTGATCTGTACTTTATTTACATCTAAAAGATGAAGCTTCTGCTTGATGCTTCAGTTTGGCCCTTTGGTTTTAATCCGAGACGATAAACAACGTCATCTGTCTTGTTCACTATACTCTAAAACTTACTAAGTGTTATTTCTTAAAATGGGCCTTTTATGTTATCCAAGCTCGGATCATGAAACTATTTTTTAAAATAGGAAAGGTGAATTTTAAAACTGACACTATACTTAGTGATATAAGAAGTTCAGATGTTCTATAGTGAATTCTACACATATTAAAGAAAACACAACTGATGAGCACAATAATACTTTGATTCGAGGGTTCTGAAGGATTGTTTTCCTTCAACACAGTTCTTCCATCGTGTGCCATCTCACTAAGTCAAACAGACAAAACAGCACCTTTCTCCAGTGGAACTTGGCTTTCTGGGACCAGAGTTTTCTCTGCTGAGGTCTCTACTTTGTCCCTACCACACCCTCCCAGGAACTGCCTCCCAGCTCTGTGTTCCTAGCAGCTCAAAGGGAAAACTAATGTTCCAGTATGCAAGATTCAGTGGGGTGCAGATTCACTGTGTATGAGGTAATTTCCCTGTATCTTTTCTCTTACTTCTCCAGTCAACTCTGTAGCTGGGAATTTTATACATATGTTATATCCCCAAAAGCTGAAATTCTACAGAGTGAAATTCCTGGCTTGGGGCAGGCTGTGTATGTGTAGTAATAATTGAGATTTTCATTCCCATCTGTCCGTGAAAAAGGCCTACATTCTTTTTGTTACCTGCATTTCCTAGAAAAAAATGAAAGATGTGTGTGTGACCTGGAACAGCCCTGGAATTAGACCCACCCAAGAATTTGTCTTTATATTCTAAAACTTGCTGTGTTTTATAGTAAGGACCTTAGGTAGGTAACTGAGAGTTGATCTCATTTGTTCATAGGATCTACACAATGCTTATAAGAAAAATAGTTTCTTTTTAATCAAAATCCATGGGAGTCTGAGAATATGCTAAGCCCTGAACAGGGGTAGGGGGCCTGGAAACAATTTTTCATGGCATAACAGTGGGAGAAGTGTTGAATAGTGGTTCTCAAACCTGATTGCCCGTTGAAATCTCCTGGGGAAATTTTTGAATACAGCGATGACTTGGCCCCAGCCCTAGGAATTTGTTCTTTGTGGGCTAATTTTCTTCCAAGACAATTAGAGTTTCAAAAGAAACCTCCAAATACGTTCAAATATTTCTTAAGTCTCAAAGTTACATTTGTTTCATAGACTTTAATCCACTGTTTCATCATTTTTCTCATTTGTATTGATAATATGAGCAAATTATACATAACCATTAAAATGGAAAAGTACAAGGATCAGCCAAACCAGCTGAAAAAAAGTCTTAATGTCAGATTTCTGACAATATGATTGCTTTATGTTTAACACTTTTTTTTCCTAGGGACTTTAAATCGGGTGTTTTGAACAAATGGAGTATCATAGTCATAAAGCAAAACATAAGACTCAAATTTTGACCGTTTCTTACTAGCTCTATTGCCTTGAACAAGTCATAACTTCCCCGAGTCTCACTTTCCTCATTAGTTGGAGGCCTTCACGCTGCAAGGCATTATTTCAAAATATGAGCCGGGCTGGGTGGCGCATGCCTGTAATCCCAGCACTTGGGAGGCTGAGGAAGGAGGATCGTCACAAGTTTGAGACCAGTCTGAGCTACACAGTGAGCTCAAGGCCAGTCTCAACTGCACAGTGAGACCCTGCCTCCAAAAGACAAGAAAAAAAAAAAAAAGAAATAATAGATGTAATGGTGATGAACAGATAACAGAGTGGTACGGAAGTGTTATTGCTAGCATGTGGAATAGTGCACTGAGGACTAGCACGCCTCTTACAGACATGGCATCAAATGACTACCTTATCAGGGGAATTCACCACTGAATTTGAGGTCTTCCTTGTACACCGACTTCATGGATACCCTTACAGTGCTGTCAGTGTTCAAATGTATCTTTGCTTACTCGCACAGTATCAGGATTGTAAATGCCAGGAATTAAGGGAAGCAGAGAAAGCAGAATCCTTAATAAAATAGATTATATAGCTAAAAACACAATGTCATTGATACCACTGTTTAAACCCATTTTTGATGGTTTAGAAATCCCCCCCAAAATAAGCCTATATTTTAAACAAAGGGTACAGAAATATATCTCATATTGAGCTGGATAGATTCATTTAATTTTTAAGTCAGTGATGTTGGGAGACCTCAGACACCTAAGGCTGTTCTGCTGTTTTCATTTTGCAGATGAGCATCTGAGACACAGAGAGGCTAAGTAGCTAGGGCACTGGGGACTCGGGTAGGTGTAGCCCCTCTCCCTGCATTCCCAGCCCAGCCGCTCCAGCTGGACACCATGCCCACCTGATCCTCTACCAAGTGGCTTTTCCTGACTTACTCTGCAGACATGTGTTTCCTGTTTGCAGTTGGATGTCAGCTCACATACTACTGGAACATTTCGTCTACTGTTATATAATTAACTGGAAGAAAACTTTGTGGGATAGAGAATAAGGCAACCCAAAGATGATCAAGGAAATCCTAAGATTTTCATGACGGTGAGTATTTGATTAATCACACAAGAAGATCATCTTGATTTTGTTTATATTAAAATCAATGTTTAGAAAATAATTCTCTTTTGCTTATCTACAGCCTGACAGTTGCCACCTGCCTAACAAGGTGGTATAGATACTGTGTTGCCTAACAGAGACAACGCTAGCCACGTCCTTTGTTCCTAGTTTATTATAATTATCAAGCTGTTAGCTGAAAACATGTGTGTGTTTATAAAACATATTTATGTACTCCAGGCAGAATAATTCCAACTGTAATTTGTTACTATGAATAGCAGTGACACTTCTGTTCAGAGTCAAAAGAGTTTAAATGGGATGGGATTCCTCTGCAGTTTTCCCTTCCTTTAATTTTACAAGAATGTCCAAATGTTCTCTATCCCATCACAGAAAAAGCCCAATATAAGAAAGATTGATTTCTGAAAGGAAGATCCATGATTCACTTATCTCAAAGATTTCTGTCAACTTTTTGGTTCAGCTACATTCAGATTCCATTTTTAAAGATAAGAAAGAAATTTTTTATCATTACTTCAGTCAGATTCATTCTGACAAGATAGAGTTAAATCTTTAAAGTTATACTAGGACAAACACTAAATGTGTCAAAAAGAGTAAATTCAAGGTGCTCCTTTATTCAGTGACTCACAGAAGTATACTAAAGCTTCGCTTTGCTGATTTTCCTGTATACTCTTTCCCATAAAATTCACTAACTCATGCAGTAGAGATTCAATACTTCCTACCTGTGCTTCGCTGGATCCTGACCTGAAGTCTCCTTAGCAAAAATAGTATATTCCAAGATTTTTCTCCTTATTCTAAAATTAAACCTATTGTAAGAAAGGCAATTTTATACTAATTTTTACAATGAATTAGCATACAGTGCTGTGAAGTGTGTGACCAATTTTATCCATAGACTGTATGGATTCCACAGGTAAATTAACAAAAAGTGACCAATCATTTAATGATCTTAAATGCAATGTTACTGTGTCTTTGTTATTGTATTGTTATGGATAACAGACCAAACACAGGAAGAAATGGCACTGAGAAGGTTTAGGAGGCAGTTTATTACACCAGTGGGCCTGACTTGCATCACTCCCAAAGAAAGAGTCCAGGTACCCCAACACCTGGTGGGGCTTTTATAGGGGGAGCAAGTAAGTGGTAGGTACAGAGGCAGATTTGGCACATTATGATTGGAAGGATGGGTGACATCATTGGATGTCATGGGAGTTTAAACATCTCAGGTTACATTGCAAGGTCATCAGTTACACAAGGACATCCTAACTTACATTGTAAAGCCATCAGTTACACAGAGGCAGTAAATACAAGTATTACACAAAAGAAGGAATGTTTTATTATCAGGCTTGCCTAAGCATGTCGGTTTGGTTTTGGTAGGCATTCTTGGTGGTTTTTACTTAAAATTTTGGATTTACCCCACTTCTAGTTAATAAAAAAAATCATTTTCAGAAGCATTGGGATTTAGGGCTCTGTAAGAGGGGCCAGACATGAAAATTATGAAAAGATTGATAAGATTTATTTATCTTGTAATAAAGGAGGTGAGGCAGTTTAATAAGCAAGGTCCTATAGGAGTATGAGGAAAAGACCCATTAATAGTCCCAACAGAGCTCCCAACAGAGTTCCCAGTTCCCCAGCAAGCTCCACCAGTAGAAACTTGTCTGTCTGTCTCGGACCCACTAGTTTTTTCATTCTCCCAGCAACTTCTCGGTGGTTTCTGTAACAACAACAGACATTAGCATATGAGCAGCATTCTTCTTCTAAAGACAAGGAAGTGCCTCCATGTTGAGCAGTGGGGAGGTCTAGAGCCCTGTAATTTTGGAGAAGCACTGCAGCCAGTGAATCAATCTGGTCTTGGGCCCTGTTTTTACCTGAGTAGACAAACAGGTCAAGCAAGAGGTAGGCAGGTGCACAGAGACTCATTTCAGAGCCTGAAAACACCTGGTGGACCCCATCAGAGCAAACAAAGTTTCCACAAGGAGCTATCTGGGAGCCTGAGGTAGAAATCTGGACATCTGTAGACTCACCTGAGATGTCTAGTTTTGTAGAGGAACCCAGGAGGCGTGTAGCATTCCCACATACCTCTATTGGGTGGGACTGGAGTAAGAAAACTGGGGTAGAAGAAGAGTTAAGGTTGGTAACATTTAGGGTCACACCTAAGGCATGGTATGAGAGAGCATCAAGAGGATCTTCTGCTTGAAGGACCTCATGGGTGCTGGTAACTAGGTACAATAGGTCTGACCTGGGGGACTCTGTTTGGGACTTACTAGAATGGGGTGCCAGGGGCACCAAAGGGAAAGATGGTGGCTTCAGCATAGGGACCTTGATATGGGGCATGCCAAAAACCCATTTAAAAATTGGTGTCATTCCCTGATCTTTTTCTCTACTATTGATTGAAACACCAAGTTGATGACACTGTGTCCGGTCTTCATGGTTGGGGTTTTTCATGGTATAATTTATTGGGTTACAAGTTCCTAGTTGGCACTCTGGGCTCAAGTGGGGCTGAGGAAAAGGTGCAAGTTGCCAATTATATATCCTCTATCCAGAATAACAGAGGCTTGGGTAGCCCCAGCTAAGACAGAAGTAGTCTCTTATCCCACTATAGTAACCTGTACTGAATGTATTTCCATGTCTTTGGTCCCAAACAAGACTAACACATTTGTTATTAGTAGAATATTCATGTTCCCAGTCTAAGCTTTCAAAGCCCGAGTAAAAGGGGCTGGTTACATTGGGGCAGGCATCAAAGTACAAAGACACAGTGGCCTGACAGGGATCCCATCTGGTGTGGTTAAGAATCTTTATAGTGCCAGCCAGTTGGACTTGGAACTCCCAGTGTCCTGAATTTGTGTGACAAGTGTGTGGGCTAAGGAAGCTGAGTAGGAGCAGACACAGATTGGTGGTGACAGTCATCTTAATGTTAGGAAAGGCAGTTCAGAGTACACAATCCAACAGTTACACCAATGTAGAAGAAAACTTTAGTGACCTTAGGGTGGGCTTTCTAGTCTTCTGGGGGCACAGCCCAGAACCTTAGGGTGAACACTGAAATTACTAAGAGGAGGGGAACTAGAAAACAAACTGGATAGCAGAATATGAATCAATCAGGGTAGATGCTGTGGTTTATTGTGTCTGTCTGGCTTCAGCCATCCATAGGACTGCCAACTTCGGGAGTGATGGGAACAGGGCTTTGAATGCATTGTCTCCTCAAGGTTATCCTCAGGGGAGTCGAGTCATCTGGGTAGGCCTTCTTCATCTGAGAATGGTGGGTCCATAGCTGGATCTTAGTAAACTTTATTTCTGTGGGAGTGGTCAAAATAACTATGTAGGGTCCCCTCCAGATGGACCGTAGGAGCTGCGTTTCCAATCTTAAAGTCCTATTCATACTTTCAACTTTTCCAGAGCTTTGTAGCCTGTATGCTGTGTGTAAGTTCCACCTGATTTACAATTCTTTAGTCAGCTTTTGGGTTATTTCTGCCACAAATGTGGGCCCATTAGCATTGCCTATGGTTATGGATATCCCATATCTAGGGATAATTTCTATGAGTAATATTCCGTAGACTTTAGTGTTTGTTTCTGTACTAGTGGGAAATGCCTCTGACCAGTTGAAATAAGTACAGACAAGTACTGGGAGGTATTTGTGGCCTCTCCAGGGCTTGATGTCTGTAAAATCTATCTGTAGCTCTTCATATGGGGAAAATCCAGCATGCTGGACATGAGGTGGGTGTTTAGGCACAAATGGGGTTTGGTGCTTGCACAGATGTGACATCTCTGACTAACAGAGGCACAGATCAAGGCTAACTTTGGAATATAATAGTAGTGGCACAGAAGCTGACTCAACAAATTTTCCTCCACAGGCATAGGCCAGATTCTGAGGAACTATCATTTGATTGTCTGGTAAAATCTAAGCACCATTTGGGCCCATGTGGGCCTCTTCCTGTTGTGCCTACTTAATCTCTTCCTTGAAATAGCGCAAGGGCTCACTGTAGAGACTGAGGACAGTGTTAGGGGGTATTTTATGTTGGGCTTCCAAGTTTTGTTTCAGATCATTTGTTCCCCAGGTGGAGCCCTCTGCTGTCAATGTTGCACCTTCATCCACCTTTGTGATTTCCTAGAGTCAATGTCCTTAACCTTTTTATGTCATTTGCAATGGATAATGGTGACTGTTTTGGTTTCTGCATCACAGTCAAGAGCTGGGAATTTCATCCTTGTTCTTACCTTATCCAACGGTA
Organism: Dinomys branickii; assembly: GCA_004027595.1. Lineage (NCBI taxonomy): Eukaryota > Metazoa > Chordata > Mammalia > Rodentia > Dinomyidae > Dinomys > Dinomys branickii. The sequence continues at coordinate 69,334 of PVLD010009602.1, forward strand.
TGATCCAACTGTGTCCTTCCCCTCTTTATGGTTCCAGTGAAGGCCATTAGTGCCCACAGGCTCCTCCAGGCTGTGCTTCTAAAGGGATTCTAAGAAGGTCTGGAGGGTGTGGCTTCCCACTGAGGAGCCTGGAGAAGTCCCTTCTTCAGGCATGATGCCTCAGCTGGTGACTTAAGTGGTTAGCACAGTCTTCCTAGCCAGGGTACCAGGAAATGTTTTGGAAAACAGACTGAACATGGGAAGGGATGTCAATGAGAAGGTTTAGGTGACAGTTTATTATACCAGTGGGCTTGACTTGCATCTCTCCCAAAGAGTCAGGCACCCCACCTGGTGGGGCTTTTATAGGGAGAGCAAGTGGGAGCTACAGAGGCAGATTTGGCACATTATGATTAGAGGAGTGGGTGACATCATGGGTTGTCAAGGGACTTTAAGCATCTCAGGTTATGTTGCTAGGCCATCAGCTACACAAGGACATCCTAAGTTACACTGTAAGGTCATCAATTACACAGAGGCAATAAATACAAGGGTTACACAAAGGAAGGAGTGTTCTGCTATCAGGCTTGCCTGGGCATGTCCATGTGGTTTTTGTGGGCATTTTTGGAGGCTTTTACTTAGAATTTTGATTTCAGTATAGGATATTCATGCAAAAGTAGACACATATTTGGCTATGATGTCTTTCATAGGAAAGATAGAAATACCTTAACATAATTAGCCTCCATAAAAATATCTACAGACTTATGACACCAGTGAGGTTCCCCTTGGGCTGGACCTAGAGGTGGACCTCTTACTTGCAAAAATATGAAGGCAAGTAGGACAGTAAAAGAGAGAAAGAAAGAAAAAGATAATTAAGGGATCAATATTAAGTAGACAAATGCATCACCTTAGGGAAAGGGAATCCAGATTCCAGACAGATCATTCAGTATAACCAAACCAATGAGTTAATCAATCAATCAAACAATCAATCATTAAAGTTGCCATTAATACAAGTACTTACAAGGAATGCATAGTACATAGTGATGGTCACACTGTATACAGGATCTGTATGGATATATTTTTGTGGATTTATCTCTCTAGTGACTTATTGAAGCTCTATGGATGTGGTATATTGCTAACTGAATTTAGGTTGATAGGTTATAATAACATGGTTGATCTACCATTGTTTCCATGCACTCATAAACTTCTGTTATATGTTCCAGAGACCTGGCAGATGGACACATCAACTAAAGAAAATCAAAATACAGAACTGAACTGGGGATTGTATAAAATGTGTGCTTACTGTGTGTGTGTGTGTGTGTGTGTGTGTGTGTGTGTACATATAATGTATATACATGCTCATACATCATCTTCCTCTAGCTAGTATGGTAAATATGAACCCAAACTATTGAGTAAAAAGTGATAACTTCAAGTTTTCCACTCCATGTAGCAAACCTGAGGCATATTCGTCCCCACTTTGACTCCTTTGTTTGAATACTCAGAATTAACACCAGGGGATGTGACACATGATTGGGGTAAGGTGAAAGAAAAATCCAAAGAATTACATCTCTTTATTTTCAAAATACCTCGGAATTCAAGGAGACTGGAGAGGAAAACCCACTGATATCAAAGTATCAATGAACTCCACTTGGGATTTTAGGAATTCTGGCTTGTGTTTCCTAACTTGGAAACTGAATCTTATGATGAAGGGTCAAAAAATTACTAACTAAATAGCTGTTCAATCCTAATTATTGTTTATTAAGGAAATTTTCAGAAGCAAATGGTCCCAGTCTGAAGGAGATATCTTTCTAAGTATCCAGAGAGGTGGCCTCTATGGTCTTTACTCCATAGCCCACCAAATCTCTAGACCATGCAAGGACTGAGAGCTTTCCCACATGGTGCAGCAGAACTGTGAGTAGGCTGAAGCTGCTGGCCTATTTTGGATGAAAGCACTTACAACTGTTATGGAGAAGGAAGAGAATCTTGCTCAGAGATGTTGAAGGTGGTGACAACAAGGGCCTCTTTCAAAAGCACATGTGACAGAGGAGTAGGAGACCCCTGCATCCCAACTGTGGGTCTGGTAGTGTTGGGGCGTGGTGAGCTTTCATGAAGGCTGCCTTGGCTTAGGTATCAAGAGATGAGCAAAACTGGCATTACTAAGGATAATCTAGGGCTTTAGGAACCTCAAGATATCACTGGCTTGGACCGCCTGGAGAGGCAATAGAGTAACTTGGCAGGCAGTCTTGAGTACCTTGGCCAAATGAATGGCTTTATTGGGAAAGAAGTATCCATGACCTTTCTGGCACTGGAAATGAGAACCTAGAAACTTTGCAAGACTAAAGATATGCTAGCATTTTATTTCTACTTGAGAGCACATGTATGTTTCTGAGTGATAATTCACATCTCATAGTGTGTGCTCATTCACCACCCGGCTTGAAGCCAAGTCTGACTGCAGTCAGAACTACTTTTTCATCTTTATCCACTGCTTTTAGCAGTAACAATTACTTGAGTGATGTTTTATAATTTTGACTTTCCCGAATGGATATGAGAACACTTCAGAACACCTTTCTTTGGTGCACATCACTAGCCATAGGGTTATATTTTTCTCTTTGATTTCATCAAGCAACTTGAAATTTGTGGATATGAATTAGTTTTAACCAAAGTTTTTGGAATGTTCTATGTTAACACCATAGAGACCATTTAGAAATAACAAAACCTTCCATTGGTCCAACCGGTCCTGTTATTATGTTTTGAGAATAAAACATTTATACATAATTATAATATAAAGCATAATATATATTAGTTTCAGGGGGGTTTGCTATTTTCTCTTTGTCATGTAACAATTTAATTTAACTTTACTTAAGTGCTTTTCTCTATATATTTATACTATGTACATTTCTTTATGCATTTATGTTTATAATATTTATATATGCTTCAAGCAATCTTAGTTTCTATTTTCAAAGAAAAATGTTTGTTTGCACTGTAAAGTAGTTTGGTACTTGAAGTATTGAAGTTTGTCTCCCGAACTGAAGATGAAATTGTTCACAAGTCCTTGCCACTCCCTCTCAGTTTCATAAAAACAGACTTCTTCGCCTTCAGTAATTTAAAATAGAAGGTGAAATACTTATAGGGGATGAAAACTACTAAAGTGCCTTTAATTTTACACTTTGTTCTTTGACCTTGTCCTCTGATGGTTCCATTTTAAGACAGCCATCATGACCTTCCCTGATTTCAGGAACATTTTCTCCATGATTGCTTCATCTTAGAACTGTAGCTTTTTAGCACATGTTTCCATCTGGAAATGAATCACCCAGCAGTCCTGGTGGAGCATCCCAACCAAAGTCCAATGGTGCTGCCAGACACAAGGAGAATTCAAGCCACAGATGTTGGCTTTGCTACATGATTAATGAAGACAATATTAAATTTGATATCATATTTAAGGTCAGTGTTAAAGGCAGAAGGCCTTCATTTATCCTATCCTTAATAAAGTGGTTAAATATAATCCTAAAACTGAAGTCTTCTTTACTTGGGACAGAGATGATTTCTGTCTTCCTCCTTCTGATGAAAATCTCGAACAAGATCTATAAATTTCTTTTATTTTTCCTATAGGACATGATTTTCTCTTCTATTTCTTAAACTAAAGTTTAATGCTGCTTTTTCTCTTCTTGAGAAGAGACCTTGCTATGTTGCCCAAGCTGGTCTTCACTTTGGACTCTTAGGCTCATTGATCCTCCCAGCTCTGACTTCTGAGTATCTGACATTCAGAAGACACCATGCCTGGATTCCACTAATTTTAAAAAGTATGTGATGAACAGAAATATCTTAAATGCTGCTATATTTTACTAAAAACATCCAACAAAAGACCCGTTGGGTGTAAGAGAAAAATGAGAAATGTTAGATGAAACATCCATTATGCCCAGCAATTCTGTCATGTGCAGTATCGGGGCTGGGAATATGTTTCAAGCACAGAGTGATTGGCTAGACCCTGAAAGCTTCTTCAGCACAGAAGAAGAAAATGAATAAGGACAAGAGTAAGAATAATAAGAATAAGAATGTGCAGTATAACAACCATGGTTGGTCTCCTACCATCTCGTTTTGAAATTCTATATAGTTTTTAATGTTTTAAAATTTTTATTCCCTTTAAAATAAAAAAGAAGTTAAAGAATAGGAATAAAAGGAGGAGGAGAAGAAAGAGGAGAAGGAAGAAATACTAGAGACCACAATTCTCATTGCCCATGCAATAACCTTTTGGTTGGCAAGTACATAGCTTGTTTACAAAGGTTACTATCCCTAAAGGCTGAACTAAGTAAAATTAGGAACAATAGCTAGAATTGTATTATATATATATTAAAGACAAAATAATGCAAACATGTTAACAAACCCAGAGACATAAACAACACAAAATAAAAACAGTGAAAGCAATACAGATTTTAAAGATGACTGAAGACAAAATAGAACCTTTTCAGTAAGTGATTCATGTGGGGTTTGAAGGTGACTTAGCATGTTTCTTTCCCAGCTGCATACAAGTGTGTGATATATATGCAAGTTCTAACAGTTTATATTTGTAGTTTATCTTCAAATGTATTTTATACCATGTAATTTTAAAACGCTTTTGCAAAACTTCAGTGAATAGCTCATTATAATATCCAGAGATTCTTTTATTTTTTCTTTCTTTTGATCTTTTTGATATCTTAATTCCAGAGGTAATTTTTAAAGTAAGATTATTTTCTAAATAAATACATTTAGAAAAAGTCATAGTTTGGTAACTAAATCTTTTAGTGATTTTTTTCAGTTTGAATATAATTACATGGGTGAACTAAAAGTTGAGTTCATGAAATTCTGAAGTTATGAAACTTTAAGGAAATTATGGTATTGTGGAAATTTTTAATTAACTGAATTCTCTGATATAAGACAAAATTGAATAAATACTTCATGCATTTGGATTGGTTTTACTTTGGTAAACTCCGTGGTATATGGCTGTTCCCTACAAGTTTTCTCCTTTGGCCTCTGCCATTCTATTTCCACAATAGGCTTCTCACTTAGTCTACCTTTGCCCATAATCTCTGTAGATAGTTACCCAGAAATTTAGTATGTGGAGTAACTGTCTCATAAACATAGTTAAATTTATAAGGTTTCAAACTTTTATATTTTAAAGTAATGTATAACCCAAATATTACATTTACAACCTAATCATCATATATACATGAAACACTTATTCAGTATCTCCTTCCAGACTCTGTGTTCTAAAATAATGCTTACAATTCCATTTTCCCTTTTTACAAAACAGGGATACTGAATGAAAAAATAAAGCAAAATTATAAATATGAGGCATAATCTGACAAACCAAAGGTCAGTAAATTACAGCCCCTGCATACAATAAGATTCCTCCATTTTTATAAATAAGAGTTTTTTTTTAACATAGCCACAATTACATTTTGTCAATGGTGGCTGTTAGCAGAAATCACATGGCTAACACAAACAGTTATTTCAACTACTTGCCTTTACAGAAATGTCTCAAATTACCTGACCTAGTACTTGTTACATATATAGAAGCACATGTTATACAGAAAGTCCCTTTTCCCCTGTAGGTACTGATTAAAGGGGTTTGAGGTAAGGCTAAGCTTTTGTATTTAAGAAGATTTCTGGAAAACACATACAAAAATGAAATACGAAAATGTGAGTTTGGGAATGACCATCCTGAGATGGAATCCAGTGTTCTGTGGTACCTTAGCAAAAGAGAAATCTTTGTGGAACAAGAGGCAGAGCACTTCATCAGAATTGGCATTAAGGTGACCCTGAAGAGAACAAGGAAGAGAGAAGTTCATTAAATGCAAAGTCTAATTTTCATACAGAAATTTCTCAATACTAGTTGCCACAGTAAGGGTGGAATCCCTCATTACTCGGTCACTAAACACACAAATGGAGGACTGAGGTGACTGAAATGCAGCGAAATAGCTGAAAGTCTGCACTGAGTTGAAAGAAGAGATGGAGCCTAGCACTTCAAATCCTAGGAGAAGGCTTTTTTAAGGACCCAAGCATTCACAAGAGAGGATAAAGTGACAACACTTTTACCATAGCAAGTAGAATGTGATTTCAAGTGGTGCAGTCTTATCAAGACAAGGCACCTATTTCAGCCAAATTCATGGTGCCAGTCCTTTTACTAGACTTGCTGAAATCAAAATCAAGCCAATGAATATTTTTCTGAGGGGTACTACTGAAGTCTCCACGGGGACATAGAGAACGGCATTCCAAGTTGTGGGAATAAGTAACGAGAAACCTAAATGACTAGATGTTATTTTGGTGGGAACGTGCCACTAGGCCATGCCATGCCTGCTGCGTTGGCCGTCTTATCTAGAGAGAAAAGAAAGATGGTGGACAGTAGGATGATTCCCAACATCCTGGGAACAGTGAAGGATAAAAGAAAAGTCATGTATACCTTGGTACCTTTGTGTACACACAGTCTTAGCTTTGCAGCCATTCCTCCAAACTGCTTGGAGCTAAGATCACGTGTCGGAGCCTTCCCGTCCTGCTCTGACGTCCTCACAATGACGCGCAGATAAAAGTCATCCAATAACAGATGCTGGCGAGGCTGTGGAGAAATAGGGACTCTATTACACTGCTGGTGGGAATGCAGACTGGTGCAACCACTGTGGAGAGCCGTTTGGAGATTTCTCCGCAAATTAGGTCTAGAGGTTCCATTTAAACCAGCTATTCCTCTTCTGGGTATTTTCCCAGAAGATCTAAAAACATCATATC
>PVLD010009603.1:0-76063 GCA_004027595.1 Dinomys branickii
TTTTTTTATTTTTTTTTTTTTTCTGTTGTTGAGAGGATCAACTGTCTGACTAAATTTGCATGTCTGTATATGGGTCCATACATCTACAATTCGAAGATATCAATGGATAAAGCAACAACTACTGTTGAGACCGTATCTCCTTGTCTATAGATTAGTTGTGATTGTACTATTTTCTATGATAATGGGTGTCTGTTTGTCAATATGTTTTTGTACTTTTATGTTTCTAAAATAAAAAAAAAAAAGATTACATAATGTCCCACTGTAGGTGTATACTAGTGTTTCTGTATTCATTCATTCTTTGATTGATATTGGGTTACTTCTGTTTCTTTTCAATGCTGCAGTGAACATAAGAGATACTGTCTCCCGTTGTTTTGCACATCTTTGCAGAAGCAGATTGCTACAGCCTATGGTGGTTCTAGTGTTCATTGACTAGGAAACCTCCATACTATTTTCATTAGCAACTGCACCATGTCGTAAGCCCTGCGGATAAAGGTAAGGGTTCTAATTGCCAACATTTATTTCTGTTTTTTCCCATTATATGGCCATTTGAATGGACGTGAGGGAAGAAGCCACACCGTGGTTTTGATTTGCACTTCTCTGATGACCAGTGGTGTTGGACATCTTTTCACGTGCTTGTCAGTCATTTGCATATTATCTTTGGGGAAATATGAAAGACGTTTGTCTATTTTGTTCCACTTACTTTTGTTGTTGTTGTTATTGACTTGTAATTCTTTATATTTTTGGATTTTACACTTTAATAGATATATGATTTGTAAATATTTTCTGCTCCATATGCTGCCATTTTGTCCTGTTGATGGATTCCTTTGCTATGCAGTTATTTGGGTATTTGGCACAGTTCTGCATACGTATTTTTTGCTTTTGTTCTCTGTGCCTTGGTGTCATACCTGAGAAATTATTGTCCAGTCCAAAGTCATGAAACTGCCCCATGTTTTCCTACATGGTTTTGTAGTGTCTGGGTCTTATCTGTGCTGAAGCAATTGTTGATATAAGGTTAGGAATCTAGGTGCATTTCTATTGTGTGTACACATCCTGTTGCCCAAGCACTACTTGTCTTTTCTCCACTGTGTGGCCTTGGCACCCTGGCCAAGCAGGGTAACACAATTTCATTTATTGTTAGGGGCCCCTGACCTCCAGCACATGTTTGTCTTCTGAACTGGGCAGTTTGGCTGGTAGCTCCTGGACTCTGCTGTAAGACTCAGGTCACTTTCTACTCAGCTTCGTATCAGATGGAATCACTACGTACTTATCTCCTTTGTCTTCAGGCCTTTCCTTTGACCCATGTCAGTGATGGTGAACCTTCTAGAGCTTTCAATAATACAAACATCCCACTGTGGCACATGTGCCATAGGTTTGCCACCATTGACCTATGTCTTTTTAAAATCTTTGCTTGTGGATTAGTGTACCTTCATTTGTCTAACCTATAGTCTGAACAACTTTTCTTTGAAAAAAACAAAACAAAATCTTCCAAAACTTTCAGTGTATTCTAATTTGTATCTCTCACATTTTTAAATTTTGGACACTTCTAGGAGGTCTAATTTGTCCTTCCTTATGATTTTGCAACTCAAAAGTCACATTGTACATTGATGGGAAACTCTGGCCTGCCTGGCTACACCTTTGGATGATCTTTTCATGCTTTGCCAGACCTTTGTATATATGAGTTCCTCAACCAACCACAGCTCATTTGGGAAAAAATGTGTTTGTACTGAACATGCACGGACCTCCTCAGCCTTTGCACTGTATTGGGTATTATAATTCATGGAGAGATGATTGAGGTGCATGGGCTAGTGTGAGTAGGGTGTGTGCAAATACCACCCACTGGGTCCCAGATATGAGCAACTGCAGACTTAGGTATCCACGAGTGGTCAAGGAGCAAGGCCCAGCTGCGTTTATGATGCATGGGGAGAGACTGCTAACTGTTCCCCACAATCCTGCTCCTCTCTGCAGAGGGTGGCTGTTGTCAGCTGAGGTGGGACGTGTGTCAGCCTCTCCTGCTAGGCAGGGCCATGCGGCTGGACTGTGGGAGGAAGTGCAGCTGCCTTTCCAAGCTGGCTCCTAGGACAGCACAGGTGTCCCCTCCCTGCATTCTGCTGCTGCCACCAGTCATGTCCTGGTCACACTGCTCCTTAGGGTGTCATTACTAGCCCAGTGGCATCACACCTTGAGCCGGTCAGAGATGCACAATATCTGGCCCACAGGGACTATAAAGTCATGATGTGCATCTGAACAAGGTGAGATTAAAGCCTGGGTTAAAATGCCTGGTTCTCAACCACAGTGTCACCAATGGGTGGACATGGGCTCTGGAATGATTGTGTGGGGAAGATCGGCCCCGTAATCATGAGCACCTGCCCAGGATTGGGTAAGCAAGAGTTCAATTTCTCTCATGCAGCCATTGAGGCTTGGTGTTTCCTTGTTACTCAGCCTAGCCTATCATAACAAGTGCACACTCATACTTGCCATTTGTTGATTGCAGCATGAGGGATTGGACCAAGGGCTCGGGACATGGTGGGCAAGCACTTGTCACTGGTCTACAGCCTCGGCCCTGCCTCCCAACATCTGTGTTTGTTCATTTCTGTCACTACCTTGAGGTGATGCTCAATTCCTTCTGGGCTTGGCTGCATTTTCCCACTGGGCAAAAATGGGAAGAAAATGTAATTATGTCATCAAATTCATGATCTTGGTATTTGGGACTTTATCTTCTAAAATCACTTTCTATTCTATTTCATTTAATCTATAAACCAGGGTTGGCAAAATATGGGTACAAAGGCCAAATCCAGCCCTCTGCTTGTTACTTTTTTCAGTTAGGGTGAATTTCACATTTCATAAAATTAACCATTTTGCAATGAACAATTCAGTGACATTTAATACTCAGAATGATGTGCAATCATCATGACTCCCTATTTTCAATTTTTTTCATTATTCCAGAAATATACCTTGTATCTATTAAATAATATTGTTCCCCACCCCTCCCCTCCAGCACCTAGCAGCCATTCACCTGCTTTCTGACTGATGGACTGACTTGTTCTGGATATTTCCTGCAAATGAAATCATGAACTACGTGACCTTTAGTACTAGGCTTCTTTCCCTTCTCAGAAGGTCTCTGCGACGCATCCACATTGTCGAGTTTATCAATACTTCATCTATTGTGTGGCTGAGTAATTCCATGGTACCTGCCCCTGGTTTTGTAAGTAAAGTTTTCCTGGACAAATCCATCCCTGTTTTTTTACATTCTGTATACGGGGGCTTTTACATTTAATGGCAGAGCTGGGTAGTTATGAAAAAGAGCATGCAGCCTACAGAGATTCAACTCTTCACTGTTCAGCCCTTTACAGAGAAGAACTGCTGATGCTTGGTATAAATAATATTTGGGGGGAACTTTGGATGCTAGGCATGGAAATCTTAAAGTTTCACTAGAGCTATTTTTTATTGCGATATAATTTTAAGGTTCAGCTGGATGAAGAAGGATGAAGAAAGTTAACATAAGTTTTGGAAAGGAAGAGTTATCACAGATGCCTGCCCTCTGGGACTGGAGACTGTGGACTATGTCACGGGTTGTCCCTGCACAAGGAGGTGGGACGTGTGCAGGAGCTGACAGATCATAGACACAGGAGAGGGAAAAGCAAGGCATGACAGACAGTGATGCTGGCCAGACTGGAAGAAAGGGACTTCTCAGCAGCATGTTGGACAACTGGGAGCAACACTAGCCACATGGAAGGCAGATCGCTGGGTCTGCCTCTACTTAGAAAAGAGTTCCAGAGGAATAAAGTACTGCAGTGTGTAAAAGAGAAGCCACACATACCAGGAGAAAATATTGACAGCCATCTTATTAATCTTGTAGGAGAAAAATTCTTTTAAGCCTGATAGAAAAAGGTAATACAAAGCAAAAAATTGATTGATGTGGCTAAAATTCGATAAAATGGCCTAAAACATAAAACTGTGGCATGTTTGTGGCCAAAGCACTTCCAGTAAAACTTGTAGGGTGGAAGCAGATTAACCTGGGAAAAGTATTGTCTTGCTATAGATGAAGAGTTAATGTCACCGACAATAAAGCGATTTATGTGTCTTTGGCAAATGAATGAGACGGCGAAGAGTGCACAATAAATAAGGGAGAAACGCTGCACAAACCAGGACAGAGGCAGAGAGCATGGCCCATCAGCAAGTGCGGTACCAGAGGTGCTCAGCCTCGTAAATAACTGATATAAATTGTGTTGATGCAAATTTAAACATGGTGTCTTTTCTTGTGGTTGTTTCAGTGACAAGGTGAAGAAAACTGAGGAAGTCCCCTACCCCAGGACAAAAAGGCTCCCCCCGCCATGACAATAAGGCTGTGGAGAAAGTCAGTGGCTTTTACGACCTGCTTGTGTTCAGCTTGTTTGGAGGGAAATCTGATTTCGGATCGCATTTTGAATCACACAGCTCTTCCTCACTTTACGTCTTCATGCCTTGGGCCTTCACTTCTAAAAACTAAAGTAAAGATATCTCTTGCAGCTGTGCAAAGCCAGAAACTATGTCAATGCTCATCAGTAGGTTTGATTGAAGAATGTGCTGTACATCCCTGTAATGGATCCCAAAGAAGCCAGTGCAAATGAGGCCAAATTTCCAACAGTCCTCTCTATTGTAACTGCCCTCGTTCTTTACCAATCTCAGGATTATGTGTGGCTTCCTCTTTGAGAAACACTTTTCCCTGGATCCATTAAGGTGTGAAACTAGTGAAAATGATGGACGTTTGGAGATTTGTACTTATTTACTTGCACTAGCTAATGATCTTACAGGTGTTACACTTAACAATATAGCAATAAAAACTTGATACAAACCCACACTTCAAAGCCATGAACTAAAACTCGTGTATGTATGTGTTGTGTGTGTGTGTGTGTATGTGCACTGACATGCTCTGTTTGTGTGTCTGGGTGTGCATGTGTGCCTACATATGTGTGCCTTCTTGTGTGCATGTGTGTGTGTGTGCGTGTCTGTGTGCCTGCGTGTGCGCGTCTGTGTGGTCCCGTAGTAGCAGCATTCAGTTGAGGATGCAGACAGCTGGAACACTTGTTCTCGTTCTCTTTTAAGACAGACTTGGGATTAATAAAGCAAGTAAGGACATAATCTGTCTCTCTGAGGATAAGACCTTCCTGCCCATAGGCGCCCATTTTCTGATGTAACAGCGAGGAATGTAGATGCCAAGGGAACATTTGCTATCTGGCAACAAACCTCACAGCATGACCCAAGCCTTTGGAAATCTCTGTACTCCTTTCCCTCTGCTCTGGGTTACCTACCCGCCTTGTCCACCCCTGGCTTTGGTTACAGTTGCCGACTCTGCTCCTGCCTACCTGCCTGCCCCTTCCGCTTTATTTCCACTCTCCCCCTCCTGGGCACCGGCAGTGAGTGTCCGTTATTTTGCAGCAGCCAGGGCCCTACAGGCTGGCCTCCCCCGCGGGGAAATGGACCTGTCCTCCGTGATGTGGTGCCATCGCCAAGCTCTCTCTGTGTCCTGGCTGGACACGTCTTCTGACTGCCCCCTCCATGGCCTCAGTATCTCTTAGTTTCCAGACTCCCTCACCCACCCCAAATTAACTTTTACTGGCTCTGGAATTCCCCATCTTTTCCTTAAAAAGAGTAAAAATTAACTTTTCAGGGTGCTAAAACAAACATAACATAAAGTTTTAACCATTTTACCTGTTTTTAATGTGTAGTTCAGTGGTGTTAACTATATCCACATTGGCGTGGAAGAGTGCTCCGGAACTTTTTATCTGGCAAACCTAGAACTCTCTTCCCATTAAATAATCTGTGCCCTCTCCCTCCCTCAGCCCCATAACCTGCCTCCTACCTTGCATTCCCATGGTTTGACAACTGCGGAAAGCCAAAGTCAGTGGGGTGCTTTGCATTTGTCCTTGGTGACCACTTATCTCACTCGGCATAATGACTTCCAGGATCATGTGTGTAGCACATGACAAAATCTCCTTCCCTTCAAAGGCTGGATAACATTTCGTTGTGTGTATATACCACATTTTCTGTATCCACTCACCTTTTGTTGAATATTTGGGGTGTTTCCACCTGTTGGCTTGTATGAATAGTGGCAGAATACACACGGAGATGCAAACCTGGCTTTTGAATATTTTGACTATACCCAGAAGTGGGATTGCTGAATCTATGGGGACTCTATTTCAAATTTTTTGGGGAGCTACTGTACTGTTTTCCATACTGGTTGTACTAGACTGGAGTCTTACCAAGAGTGCACAAGGGTTCCTCACCAACAAAATAAAGTTATTTTCTGCTTTATTGTTATTATTAGATGTTGATTGTGGTCAACTTAACACAGGTGTGAAATGGTATGTCATTGTAGTTTTGACTTAAATTTCTCAGATTAGTAGCAATTCTGAGTGTCTTTTCATAGGCTCATTGTCCATTTGTATGTCACCTTTAGAACAATGTGTATTTGACTCCATTTTTAATGAAGTTACATGATTTTAGTTGTGGAGTTATAGAAGTACTTTATGTATTTTAGATATTAACTTGTTAAGCATATGATTTGCAAATATTTTCTCCCATCCTGTAGATTGCCTTTTTGTTTTGTTGATGATGTGGCTTGATGAATAGAAATTTTTATTTGTTTGATTTAAAAAATTTTTTTCTTTTGTTGTTTGTGATTTTGCTGTAATATCCAAGAAATCCTTATCAAATCCAGCATCATGGAGCTTTCTATTATGTTCTTCTTGAAGTTTTGTAGTTTGGGGTCTTATGTTTAGGTCTTTAATTCATTTTGAATTAATCTTTGTACATGGTGTAAGGTAAGACTTCACCTTCATTCTTTTGCAGATAGATATCCAGCTTCCCAGCACTGTCTGTTGAGGAGACTGCTCTTTTCCCCAAGTGGTCTTGTTGGTCCTGTGGAAGATTGTTTAGCAATACAGTTGAGAGAGTAATTTGGGGGTTTTTATTATGTTTCATTAGTCTATGTTTTTATGCCAGTGCCACACTGCTTTGATTTCTGTAGCTTTGTAATTAATCTTGAAATCAGTTAATATCAGTCCAACAACTTGGTTGTTCCTTTTCAAAATGTTTTGGATATTTGGGACTCCCTGAGATCCCATACGAATTTGAAGATGGTTTTTTTTTTGTATTTCTGAGATTTTGGTAAGAGTTGTGTTGAACTCGTGGGTTGCTTTGAGAATCACTGCCATCTTAATATCAAGTCTTCCAATCCATGGACATGGAACGTTTCTCTATTTATGTGTGTCTCTGTTTATTTCTTTCAACAATGATTTGTTGTTTTTAGTGTGCAAATATTTTCTTCTTTAGGTTTATTCTTATATATTTTATTGTGTTTGATGCTATGGTAAATAGTTTCTCAATATAGAAAGGTAACTGATCTGCATCCTGCAGCTTTGCTGAGCTTATTAGTTCTAAGTTTTATTTTATTTAATCTTGGGTTTCTCTATATATACCAGGATGTCTTCTGCAAACAGATAATTTCAATTCTTTCTTTTCAGTTTGGAAGTTTTAAATTAGTTTTTCATTTTCTTCTTTCTTATTTTGCAGGGTTTGGAATTGAACCCAGAGCCCTCTCCATGCCAGGCAAACACTCCATAGTTCAGCCACATCCACAGGCCTGGAACTAACTTCTCTTTCCTAGTTGCATTGAGTATGGTGTCCAGTCCTGGGCTTCACAGGAGCGGCAAGAGCAGTTGCCCTTGTTTTGTTCCAAGGTTTCAGGTTTCCACCACTGTGCATAATATCAGCAGTGGGCTTTCCATAAACAGTCTTTATTATGTTGAGGCAGTGTCTTTCCATTTTTAGGGTTAAAAAAAATTTTTTTTATTGTGAAAGGTGTTGAATTTTCTTAAATTCTCTGTCTATATCAACTGAGAAAATCGTATAGTTTTTCTCCTTCATTCTACTGATGATGTGGGTTTTTCTGCCATTCCTTGCCAGTTACGAGGTCCTGTTAAATCTCCCATCGTCATCCCCATGATGGCACCTTCATTACCCAGTTAGCCCGTGGGGAAGGACTTTTGTCACTGTATTCAATGTTGTGCTATGTTATTATTTAGCTCATTAGATTGTCACAGTGTGCTTTATTCCAAGTCTTGTGTGAGAAAACATGAATCCATTGTTTTGCTGCCACTCAGCCCCTTTCTTTGAGTTCCCTTTTGTCTTTCCTGTGTTCTCTCAAATCCCTGAGTAACCTCCTAGGTGTCCCCAGAAAACTCACCGAGAAGCACCTTTCTCAGCTGTGGAATTGCTCAGTAGGATGGCTCACAGTGAGACAAACGTAAAACAATAGTCCTCGGATTTTAGCATTCCCAGAGAGCCAGCACCATCTCCCCATTTGGTTGCTTCCTGGGTGTACGCAAGTTCAGATGTAGGCTGTAAGGGCATCTTCAGTTTCTGCAGCAAGCGAAATGAAAGAAAAACTAACATGAAGTGGAGGGAGATGACAAGGGGAACCAGGAGACATTTGGGAGGTTAGAAGACCTATTTATTTATTTATTTATGGTGCCAGGAATCGAACTCAGGATCTTTTGCTCACCAGGTAGGTGCTGTGCCACTGAGCTATATCACTGGCCTAGAAGATTTACTCTTAAAGTCAAACCGTGCTTCTAAAATTTAAGGTCCTCTTGCCAGTGATTTATTTAGAGATGTAATCAGTTGCATTAAGAGAGAAATGCTTGGAGAATTAGATCCTAAATGAAAATAAGCCAGCACAGGACAAATTCAGAAGAAGGGAAAGTCTGAGGAAGGTTGTGTCCTTGCTAATGTTTGTAACTCTGTCTGCTTGTGAGCAGCTTTGAGAGGTGGGAACAGGAAGATGTGATAGGAAACTGCCCATTGTCAGGCATGTGTCACCTCACCATGGCTGCTTTCTAAGCTTCTCATGGCCCGACCTCACATGTTTAGGACAAATCACAGCTATGTGGAGGGATGTGAGTAGCCCAACAGGGGAAATTTTGAGTTTTCTACTGAAGGACCATGAAAGCTAGTTTAAAAAATTCAAAAACTTCACTTTGGATGTTTCTTGAGTAGGTAAATTAGCAACTGAATCATTGTTTACCTTTTTCTTTTGAGAAGAATTTTTTTGATCCGAAGTCTTTTTCCCTTCATTAATGCCAAAGTTCATAAATAAGCATCTGCCTCACACTCTTATTTTATGGGTAAAATAGTTCAGTCTTTATGCCAGTACTATAAAATTCTGGTTTTAATAATTCAAAGTTATGGAATCTAGGCAGAATGTACTATGAGAAACATACACAGAAATCCAGTGTCCTGCAAAATGATTTATATTTCATTCATGTGCAAATGCTATTTTAGGTAAAAATTGATCATTAGCAGACACAAACGTGGTCATTACATCCCAGTGGTGGAGCCCTGGTCAGCATGTAATAAATGATCCAGCATCACCTACGGCCTCATCTCCTGCTGAGTTAGGGAATGAATGTACAGGGTGACCCCCAATTCCTGGCTTTCCTGAGATGGCCAAGAAGAGCAGCCCTGGACCCACAGAAGTCCTGCTCATGGCCCAGATCCTGGCCCAGCCCCCGCTCTGGCCTTGGAGGAGGAGCTGCTGTCACGGTGGCCTTGTCCATGGTCTCCACAGCCAGGCAGCGGTGTCTCCCACAGCCCTCGTGCTTCTGGCTTCGTGTTCCAAACACCTGGGCAAGCATTCTTGGAACAGTCTTTGTGGGCGTCTCAGCTGGTCTGGTCTGACGCTCAGGGGCCTTTCCGGGAGGGTGTACTCTGCGGGATGTTACCTGCAGTCTTGGTTTACATCTGGACTGTGGTCCTTTAAGGCAACAGAGGGTCCTGGGGGACAGCTGCCATGATCATGTGTAAGGAGGGGTCGGGGAGCTGGTAGGATTGAAGCAAATACATGTGTGACTCAAAGAGGAAAGACGAGAGGCCACAGCCAGCGGATCTACCAGATAACAGCACAGATATGTCATCGGTTCATATCACCATAGGTGTCACGTGTGGTTGTCCTCATTCCATGATTCTCTGTGCATGGACTTGACCAAACAGACTGGACTGGGATGGTTGCTTCTGCACTGTGCAGACATTTATTTTCCTGGTCTCAGTCCTTACACAGTAGAGCAGAATGGCGATTTACCATTGTGTTACTAAACTTGGAATGATTTCCGGTGTGTGGGCAGATGTATGTCGGCCCTGTGTCAGTACTACATCAATTTATATAAGGGATGTCAGCATTCTGAGAGTTTGCTGTCCATGAGGCCTGGAATAAATCCCCCATGTGGGAATGCCAAGGACTCCAGAAATGCTGGTTCTCTTCTTGCCCAATATTTACCATCGGCCTCACTCTTCAGAGGGTCTGGGGATGTGGAGGAGTCCACAGTGCCTCGGGAACTTGCAGGTCACCTGCACCCTGATTGCCCCCGCTGGAAGCAGTGTGTGAACCCAACCTCAGAGAACTCAGCCCATTGCTGACCAGTGAGCCTAGTCCAGGAGCAGTGGGGTAGGCAGGCAGGTCCAGACGCTGACCTGGACCCCACAGCTTGGTGGCCCACTCTCTCTCCTTCCTTCTGCCCCAGTGGCCAGGCCACCTTTCTGCCATACAGTGGTCAATGTGGTCAGGAGGGGACCCTTGGGGTGGAGATTTGCTATAGCCATGTGTGAGGCTGCAGGAGATGATCAGGCTTCCTGAACTGGATTGACTACACAATGAAATATTTACTGGGATCCTGCCTTTCTCTTTTTTTGAAGTTCAAAAATCCTTGTCATCCTGGGCTGAAGGCTGTACACGTGAGAGGAATCTGCAATCAGATCAGAAGAGGCTCTTCCTGCTTGCTGCTGACCTCCATCTGCATGGGTGGAGGCAGGGCTGAGTCTGCACATGGGTCCTTCCCCGCATTTCACCTCTCGCCAAACAAAAGAAAGTGATGGGAACAAGCCATGCTGTGATGATCTTTTATTAGTTCTTGGTGAATGAATGAATTATTTTCTTACATGTGCCATAAACAGAGGCAAGTAACTTTGATGTTGTTTAAAAATAGACTTTTATAGGAAAAATGTTTAGTCTTCATTTTCTTGGTGCCCAGGGCATTCTTGTGCTAAGCATGTGCTGTGTGTCTCTGAGCTACACTCCCAGCCCCTAGTTTTAGAGAAAAGTATTTTCTCTTGAGTTTCTGCTAAAAGCAAATGGAGAATTGTGGGGTTATTCAAGTAAAGCAGACCAAAATGTTAGTTATTGTTATGGTTGATACATTGTGTCAACTTGAGGAGTCTAGAGGTTTGGCTGAGTAACTCAGCAGGAAGCCAGGGTGCTTACTTTGTATATATCCTGAACCTATGGAAGAGAAGGGCATGGAGATTATGTGAGTGCTACACCCTTCTGGCTGGAAGTAGCCTGTTTACAAGGCAAGGGAGGTAGAAAGAGGCTGCTTGCTGCCATTCCTCCCCTTTTGGCTCTTGCTGCTTTGCTGTGCTCTGCTGCCATGAATGTTTGCCCTCTGCCTTGTGCCACTCTGCCTCAGAACCAGCCAAGTATGGACTGAGACCTCCACAAACTGTAAGCTAAATAAACCTTTCTTTCCTTCACTTTGGGCATTGGGTATTTTGTTTCAGCAATGAGAAAAAAAGTAACAAAGACAGTTATCATTTAGCTGTTTAGATAATGGTACAGAAACATAGCCAACTTGTGTGGTGGGTTTTGCAAGGCACTCACACAGCAATGGAGAAGCACTGGAGAGTGTGAGAAACCAGGGCTTTGGCTGTTTGCCAAAAGATGACAAGTATTGTTAAAAACAGGTGCTGGTTAATGACCTGGCATTTAAACATTTCAATAAGCAATCAACATTGGTCACAGATAAGAGGAAGGCCCTCAGAGAGCTGTGATGACATGACATCTTTCCTACCCATGACATGGCACCTTTTCTACCAGTGACCCCGCACCTTTCCTGGCCATAACTTGGTAGCTTTCCTACCCACGATTTGGCACCTTTCCTACCCATCCTCCCAGCCTGATCCTCCCTGAGAATGGGTGCCCTCTTGCATCTCTAGAGTCTGTCTGTCCTTCCAGCAGCCATGGATAACTCCCAAGTTCCCTCTGGTGGTGGGTCTCTCTCCGATGGTGAGAGCTCAGTCACACTCCTTGTCCTGCCAGGGCTCACTCTCTAGAGCAGTACCAATCACCCTTGTGGAACAAACAGCTCCATGACGGGAAGTGAGTCGATTCTGTGGACAAGGACCAATGAATCTGACCCAAGCTGTTGGTCTACGGTAGGCGTCTGTGACTGGAGAGTGGCCAGTGAATGAGAGCTGTCTTCAGTGACCCTGCCTCTGTTCCCCACCCTTCTAGTACCAGAGGAGGCCAGAGAAACAAAGGTGATTACTGTTGTCTGTGTGATCGGAAATTTCTCTTCTTTCCCAGAACATCAGTGATGTTTGCAGAAGTAGTCAGGAGTTAGCAGTGGGTGTCTGTAGATGGGGACAGGGCTGCAAGCCACCTTTCCTGTCATCAGGCCATCACTCCAGATAGACTACCCGCAGGACATCTCAAAAGCCATGGTTTGGCATTACAGGTTTTTATTTCTATTAAACTCTGTGGCATGTGATCTTGAACAAACATTTGTAGTCAATATTTGATAAAAAGTCTGATTCAGTCAAGTAAATAGAGCATTAGGAAAAATAATTTCAATCCTCGGTGAAACTAAATCCATTAAGACTCTCACACAAGTGGAGGAGGACAAAGGATATTTAAAAGAACACAAAACAAAGCGGGGAGACCCATGGCACATTTGCATAGTAAAATTAATTGCTGCCCTAATTATTCATCAATAGAAGCATAAATTAAACAAACAGAACTTAGCAAAAGCTTTCAGATGCCCATAGGATCCACCCTCGTGGTGGCACAGGGTGGAGGTTTGTTCTGCCACCTTTCCATGGTGAGGAGAGCTGGAAGACCGGAAACTGAGCTGAGCGGAATGGAACAGACCGGACGCAAGAAGGGACTGGGTGCCGATGGTCGTTAATTTTCCCCTGCAAGGTGTAAGAAGGCAACAACCACAAAGCAGGTGGGCCCAGGAGGCACCACGGGGGCAATCTTCCTGGAGCTGCATCTCCTTTCCTTCTAAGTTGACCCCACAGCACAGTGAGGAGCCCCACGTGCGGCCTGTGTGCAGCTTGGTGCTGCTTGTCTGCAAATAGGATCGCCTGGTTGGAGGGTTTGCTCCATCTGCTCTCCCTCTTCATTTGGGGTGCTATTAACAGACCCCCCCTTAGACTGGGTGGTGGCTTCAACAGTTCATTCCTCACAGTTCTGCCGTCTGAAGAGTCCAAGACTCAGCTGTGAGCTCACCACGGTTCATGCTGAGGCCCCTCTTCCCTGTCCCCTGTCCTCACATATCAGAGATGGGGAGCACAAGGCTGCAGGTCCCTTCCTGTTTCCAAGTCTGTCAGTTCCATCATCGACCGACAGCTCCACAACCGGATCTCGCCCTAGTCACTCCTAACTCCCCACCTCCAGTCACCTTCATACTGGAGACTAGGGTTTCAACAGGTGAGGTCTGAGGGGACACAGCGCCCCACCCCACAGGCACAGAGCTGGAGCAGGTGCTCAGCTGAGTAATTTGCTCAGCACACAGCTGGCCTGCACGGTTGGGCATCCATGCCCAAAGCACTGCTGGGCCACACTGGCCCCTGTCTCATCTCTGCCCTCTGGTTGAGCTGTCATCGGGGCCATTTTCAAGGCTGCATAAGCCGGGCTTGGGAAGGCAGGCAGCTTTCCTCTGTGTGGATGGCAAGGCTTCCAGCTTCAAGCTGCAAGGGCTTTGGGTTGTACTGCCTGCCTCTTGCTCCGGCAGGTTCACCTGAGGGTGGAGAGCTCCCTGGTGGCAGAGGAGCAGAGCTCTGGAGGGCTGAGTTGGACATACAATGCCTTGGTGAAAAGGCTCCAGGTGGGCACATGGTCACCTCTGTGCAACTTTGGGCAAAAGAAACCCTGGAGTGAGGAAGTGAGCTCTTCCCATCAGGTCCCTGTGCATGTGCCAAGGAGTGGGTGTCAGTATTTGCTGAACAATAAATCAATCTAACCTGTGTAAAATCCTTTATTTTCTGGGTTAGGTCTTTATAGACGCATTATTTGATGTCTCCATTTTGTAGTCTGGGAGGCCGAGGCAGTAGGTTTGCAAGTTTGAACCCAGCCTGGGGAACTTAGTCACTCAGAGAGACCCTATCTCAAAATTAAAGAAGAGAAGGATGAAGATGAAGATGAGGAAGAGGAAGAGGCAGGAAGAAGACTGAGGATATAGCTCAGTGCAAAGGCCCTGGCTTCCATCCCCAGACTGCAAAAATAAACGAGTGAATGAATGAATGAATGAATGAAGCTGTTTTTGTTTCCTCTCAAGTGTGCTAATTATGACTACATTACATTAGGCAGGAAGACCTTCTCTCAGCAAGACAGATGTGTGACTTGAAGATAAACTTGACTTTGGCCTGGCCCCGCAGAGTGGCCCGAGGTGGTCCAGCGAAGGCGCCTGCTGAGGGAGGAAGGAGCCTGGGGTGCAGCCCACAAGTCTTATTTGGTTTCCGGGCTGCACTCCGAGCACCTGGAGGAGACCAGCCAGGCGGGCATTCCACCTCCACAGATGTGCGCCTGACTCTCCTGCTTGGATGACAGCACCACCTCTCCCCTGTCACCAACCAGCAACTTGAAGCAAAGGATGCTTTTCTGATCATTTTGCACTCATTAAACGCAGCTGTCACAACAGTGGATGCTAGGATGCATGTGAAACTTTTCTCCCACATCAAAATAAAGCTGAAATGCCTTCAAAAAAGAGCTGAAACCTTTGAAGCTGAGTCTCCAGGAGTACTGGAAATATCGCCTTTGTCATTGACAGTGGAAAAGGCTTTACTGCAGCACAAATTAAATCTGGGCCCAGGAAGAGGAGGAGCATCCGCAAGAATCATGCAGTAGCGAGCACTGCCAGGTGGTCAGGGCTCAGTTGTGCCAGTCCCGGGTCCAGATGACCTGCAGCCCTTGGGCGAACCAAGCCTGCACCTGTGGCAGGGCTGTCGTGGCAGTCAGAGGGACGAACTCTCCTGGCATTCGCCACTGAGGTAACATCAACAAGCAGCTGCTGCAGCTCCACCCAGCACACTGCATTTGCTGCTCTGGAGGGAAAGAGGAGCCTGCTGGGATTCTGGAGTGGTCCGCAGAACCCACTCCTCCAATCCTGGGTCCTTCATGGGGACACGGGAGAAGCGCAGTCTGCCACATGCCTGCTGATGGGACTCGGCTTACACTATTCCTACCCCAGGTGTGCCTCCTCCCTAGGCCAGCTCCAAGGCTGCCCTCATCTCCTGCCTGTCCGTGGGGCAGGGAGCAGTCCTGTCTGCTGTACACCCTTTGTTCCCTTGGCCTACCGTGATAGAGGGGTTATGGCCTCAGGCTATTTCAGGAACTTCTGCTCATGCCTCCTGCTACCAACATCTTCCACGTGGTCTCAGTGCCATGGGGGGCTTGGCCAAGGGGGACGCCAGTGTTCACCAAGGCAGAAGAGAGGAGGGAGACAGAGACAAGAGCTTCCCCTGGTCTCCAGGGTGGGAGGGGATATTCTCAGCCCCGTGTTGCCTGTGCACACAAGGTGACACAGACTCGAGGGGCCTGGACAGCTCCCTGACCCGCACGGTGATGGACGGTTAAGTAAGGGGCGTGCTTATCTCCTGAGTGACAGCTCATCCAGGAAGAGCCACTGGCCAGCTTGCCAGGTGTTTCCACCAGCTGTGGACACTGGACACTGGACACTGCCTACTGTTCAGGACTCGTCCAGGTTCTGCTTTGGATGGAAGGCTGCAGGGAGCCAGAGGGACCAGGGCTGGTACCAGGAGAAGGCAGATGAGTCTGGGGCTGCTCTGTGGCCCCTTCCACCACAAGGTGAGACATGCATTCCCACAACCCAAGAAGCCAACCACCCAGACGCACTATGGGGCTGATGACCAGGTCCCCCTTGCCCTAGATTTCTGGGACCTGTAAGGGATGCAGAGGCTGCCTCTATGAGAATCTCAAGACAGAATGGTGACTGCAAAGTCTTGGGGATGAAAGCTCATGTCCTCTGGTGTCCAGTTAGGGTGCAAGTCCGTGGGAGCTGACAGTGCCCTCAGGCCAGAGGGAATGGAAAAGGCAGCTACAGGAGGCAGGGCACTGAGCCTGCTGAGAAGCAGGGGCTCCATGAGCACTCAGAACTGGGTGCCCTCCCTTCGCCAGCCTGGGCCACCTCCAGACCGGGCACTCTCTCCTGGTTCCCTGTTCTACACAGGATGTCTACGCATGTGCTACGGGCTGAGTAGCTGTCACCCAAAGTTCTTGGGAACAGAAGTGTTTCAGGGTTCAGGCTTTTGGGTTTTGGAAGGTCTTCAGATGCACAGTGAGACATCTGGGGGAGCAGGAGCCACAGCTAAGCCGTTCGTGTGTATTTCGTGGACACATTGTACATGAGGCTTCAGAAGGGAATTTCACACGGTATTTTTGGTGCACTTTTGTTGTGATCAGGACCCATGGCATGAGGTCAGGTGTGGAATTTCCCACTGTGGTCTTGTGCTGATGCTCAAAACCTTTGGGATTCTTGAGGCAGGAGGTTCCCAAGTTCAAGTCCCCCTGGTCAATCCCTGGTCAACTTAGTGGATTCATTGAGATCTTGTATCAAAATTAGTAAGATTTTTAAAAAGGATGGGGGATGTAGCTTAGTGCAAGGGCCCGGTACTGAGTGCCCACTCCCATAACCAACCAACCAACCAACCAAACAAATGGACAAGCATCATTATGAACAAAAACCAAGAAGTCATTTTGGAGCCTTTAACATTTTTGATTGGATACTTTCTGATTAGGGATCCTCAACCTATAACTTGGATTGATTAGATTTACTGCTCAAGAGTCAGTGATTGCAGGCCAGTGATGTAAAAATCCCTCAGGTGTGCAATACCCATGCCCTGCACCCTTTCATGACCCCACCAGCCCTCCTGGTTGCCAAGGACCTTTCATTTCCTCTTTACTGCTGTATGGCCAACTCTTTAGTGTCCACCAGTGGAGAAAGCCATGCAGTATTTGTCTTTAGGGGCCTGGCTTAGTCTATGAGGCATAAACTCTACAGCTTCATCACATGGCCATGGTGAGAGGATTTCATCTTTTTGTGGCCAAATAATATTCTACTGTGGAAGAAGATTGCGTTGTCTTCATCTGTTCACCTACTGGTGGCCAGCCTGGGGGAAGCCTTGTTGTGGCCTTTGTGAGTGTGAGGGGTGTGTGTGCTGTCTTGGTACAATGGTTTCAATTCTTTCATACATGTACCCAGTAGGGGTATAGCTACAGCACATGTGCTTCTGTGGTTTGCCTTCTGAGGAGCCACATTGGCTGGCGGGGTTCACACTCACACCAGCAGTGTCTAAGAGTCACCTTGCTCTGTTTCTTCACCAGCCTTTGTTACTTCTTTTCATCCTGTATCCTGGCCCTGAGTCGCCCTAGCAATAACTGCGACTGATCATTCATTGTTGTTGGTTTTCTCCTTCCAGAAGCAGGGCAGTGTCTCAGTCCTTGACAGGAATGAAGTAAATTACACAGCAACATCCAGCAAACAATGCACAAACTGAAGTTGAGGAAGACCCTCTTCTTTCTCTCAAAACTTGGCAACCTTTGGAAAAGCCAGAGATGAGAGCATGTTTGGAGCTGGATCAACAGTAACGCACAGCCAGGGCTCGGGAGCAGTGTCGACCGCTTCCCTGCCTCTGATGAGCAGGATGTGCATGGGACAGAGTGGCTGGTGGTGACAGAGGCGGCCATGTTCCCACCCTAGTTGGATGGGAGTGTGTGTGGCTGGCAGCTGTGTTGGCTGAGATGTGACTTGGGGGAGGCGACCTGCCTGTTGGTGTTCCCTGGTGGCTGTGCCCCTGGGTGCTTCATCTCGATGGTTCCCCAGGGTCCGTGACTGTCTGTCCTTCCTAGGTGGCAGTCTAGGAAGCGAACAGGCACAAGCACCTGCCTATCAGGCAAGCAGGAATCAGGACAGGCAGCCATCTCGAGGGACAAAGGCCACCCTCAACTCAGGAGGATTTTGAATTTATTTTTTCATTAATGAATGCTTCAGAAAGTGCAGTGTCCCTAATTCCTTACCTTGACTACTGGAAACTTTAATGTGCAGTTAATTAAATGTTGTGTTGATTCACCATCCCTGAGCCCTCTGAGGCCTCTGGAGGTGGAGACAGGTTTAGAAACCAAGCAGTGAGAGGCTGCCTGGCCCCACATCTGAACGCAGGCAGCTGGCTCTGTTTGCTGCAGGCCCAGGCCCGGGATCCACAGCTGTTTATGGTGGGGAGTGGTGGCTCTGGTGGGGCCCCAGGTCTCCAGGCCCCAGGTCTCCAGGCCCCAGGTCTGGCCTGTGCTCTCTCCCTGCCTCTGCTTGGCTGTCCACAGCCTTTGTTTTCATTTCACAGCAAGCTAAAGGCTCTGGCAGTGGTGCTGGTTACAGTCACAAACCCAAAGGCTTTGGGGAGGGGGGCCCCTTATGGAGCAGCGAGGCTGCAGGGGTGTAAGGGGCGTCCAGGGGAGGAAGAACCAGGCTTACCTTCCCTTCACTCATGTTTTCCCAAGCAAACGTGTGCGTTGCTAGAAGTCATCTTGCTCACTTCTGGAATGAGGCTGGATGGCCAGGTACACAGTTCATGCCCAAGGCATGGTGACTGGCATTTGTCACCTCTTGCCTTGTCCTTTCTCACAGCTGGAGCCTTCAAACTCCTCTCTCCTGGTCCTCTATGAGACACACAGTGCATGTGGGTGGTCAGCAAACCCTCTGGCGTCACAGGAAAATGCAAGGTGTGTTCCACATCTGAGTGACAAAAGCCTCATACATTTAGGCCTGACTAGAGGTGACAGCTGCAGGGTTGGCTGCCACCAGGCCCCCAGCCCCAAGTGGGCAGAACCAGGCGCAGGTCAAAGCAGAGAGAACCGAGGTCCTTTGGGCACCGAGTCCCTTCCTGGTGCTTGCCGTGGCCATCATGGTGGCCACACTCAAGAGGCTGGCAGAGGTGGGGCCGACTTCCCTGGCAGCACCACTGTCTTCTGAAAATGAATAAAAATGTAAACCTAGGCCAATAAACATATTTTTTCACACTGAATTTCATCAGGAATACATTAACATTTTCTTAAAGGTAAAGGCAGGAGAAACGAAAGAACTGGAAAGAGAATATCAGGATGCATTTGGCCATTAGGGTCGTTTCTGTCATTCCTGTTTCCAAGCCAGGCTATAGCCCACACAGCAAAGGCCCCAGGAAACAGGGATGAAGGAGGGTGGCACCTGGTGAATGTGTCCCCATCTTCCATGTGCGCACAGCCTGAAGAAGGAGGTTGCCGGAGTGACCCAGGTGAAATGGGCTTTGCAACCTTCTTCACGGCTGTCTGTGGAGGAAGCAGTTGCTGTCTGGGCTGACACGTGGCTGAGTTGGAGCTAGGCCCAGGAATCTCAGTGTCCCTGCAAGGGTGGCCCGGCCCCTCCTTTACCCACTTTATCCTTGGTGCCCCATGAGCCAATCACGTCCACCTGTGTCAAGACCAACGCGGTTGTGGGCCTGGAGGTTGGCAGTTGCTCAGGTCCCTTCTGCACAATGGCTTTTCTTAAGTGAGGGAAATGGCGAGTGGAGTGCAGACACATCTGCTTCACATCAGGCCTGGTGACATCCTGAGGAAGCAATGGCAGCTACGAAGATGGCGACCGCCCGGACCCCGTCCTGTGAGGGCACTGCAGCCTTGAAGGATGGGACTTCACCATCTCCAGTGAAGTCATTGCAAAGAAACCAAGCCATGCTGGAGAAGGGACAGAGGACGGCCATCGGCTCTTCACTCCTCAGCAGACCCATCCCAGATTTAGGCAGCCTCCCCTCTGGGGACCTGCTCTGTGCTCAGCGCTGGGACATGGCCTATCCCTACCTGCAAGACTGGAGGGGAGCACAGAGTGACCGCTGAGCTACAGAGGGACCACACACTGGCAGGGATGCTGGGCATCTCTGCCTGGGGGCCTAGTGACAGCGCCTCCCAGCTTCAGCCTCCTCAGCAGCACAGAGGTGGCAAGATGTCCCGCAGCCACACCATGAGATCCCATGAGGTCCCCGTGGTGCTAGCTTGGCCTAGGTAGGTTGGTGTTGCTGGGTCAAGCAGGGCAGAAGGTGACAATGGAGGGGCACGTGAGGTGCTCCCTAAAGAAGACCTTGGGCCATGGTGGGGGAGGATGGCCCAGGGGAACCGGGGTGGACTGGGTGGGCGGACTGGGTGGGGGTCTGGCAGGGGTGTTTGGGGTGGGAGAAGGAGGGGCTGCAGATGTGTTTGGAGGGGAGAGTAGGCAGGCTGTGAAGTGGGGGCAGAGAGAGACAGAGACAGAGAAGCAGGAGGTGAGAGATGGAAAGACAGAGACAACAAGAGGTAGGTGCGTAAGGGAAGTAAGAAAGGTGAAATGAGCAGAGGGGTTGGAGGTGCCGGCCTTGCGGATCAGCCTCAGAGCAGCAGGAGAGCGCGGGACGTGTCCCAAGAGGAAGGGAGTAGGAGATGCGCAAGGGCCGAGGTGTGGGATGGCCACATTCCAGTTCCCGAGGAAGAATGCGATCATGCACTGGTAAGAATAAAAATGCAAAAAATTAAAAAGAAGAAAACAAAAAGCAAAGCTCAGCTCAGCTTGGCTTTGCTAGGAAACTTCACTTCCTTCAGTGACGATGGTGCTGAATCTGACAAACGTGTCAGCCCCTGGGAAAACCCAAACGGAAGTAAGACTGGGTCAGTTGGGGACTCAGTCGGCAAAGAATCAGCTGGACGTGTGGTGCATTCTTGTCTTTGCTTTCAAGCTGTAAGAAGCCCAGTTTATCTCCTTGTGATTAAAATGAGCATTTTCACTGGTTACTCTTCCTGTCAAAGTGTGTGCTGTTAATTGTCTTAAAAAAGAAATATACCTGAGATTCAAAGAAAGAAAGAAAGATAAACAGAAGGGAAGAAAGAGAAGGGGGAGGGGAGCCTTCCTGAGAGCGAAGTGACAGCTCTGTCCCCACCCCGAGGCCCTGTGGACAGCTCCCAGGGTTGCTGTCTGTTCTGGTCCCGAGGCCTGGAGAGGGGACGGAGCTTGTGAAGGGTGGTGGTGTCTCCAGAGCCCTCTCTGGTGCAGCCAAGGGAGCACAGTGACAGGCGCCACTGTGGGGCTGTGTGGACAGCCCTGTGGGTTCCGCGGAGGATGTGACACCAGAGGCCCCGTGCACGTCCTCAGGGCCACACAGGGCCTGTGTGCAGACAGAGAGACACCGTGCTGTCATCCAGAGGTCACTCGGCAGGTCATCCTGACCCAGTCCTGGGAATATTCTACACTGTGTGTTTCATTGACAACTCAAAAATATGTAGACTATAAGCATTTTACTTTTACTATTTATTTTTGAGTAATATATATTCATTATATATATATGAATGGGGTTGAGTGTCCTATTTTGACATGGAAACATTTTCATTTTCCCTGAATTGTATTTCACACAAAAAGGACATCAGACTTTAGCTTCTCAGTGACAAGAGTGAGAGAGAAAGTCACTTTAGGCGGCCACAGCTCTGGCAGAGACAGGTGGCTGCATGCCCCTCGGCATCCAGGGAGAAGTGTCAGCTGCAGGTGTCTGCTTAGATATCACAGCCCTTGTGTATGGTGCCTCTTAGAAGCATATCTGCATGTCCCCTGCATGTGTCCTCCTGTGTGAGCTGCGTCATCGCTGGGTGGCAAGGGAATTTTGACACGAGGTGCTGGCTATGGAGTTGGTTCTTACGCTGTGAGGTTTGGAGAGGGCGAGCTAACAGAGTGAGGTGAGATTACCAATTTCCACCTGTGGTGGGCGCGTCGGAAATGCTGGTGCTGTGGGCGTGGAGGGCTGACTGTCCTTGGAGTCCTGCTCTCACTGGAGTCATCTGCAGGAGGCCTGGGGTACACCTGGGATTTTGCCCCCAGGGGCAGCTCAGGGCCCTGGGCCGCCTGTGGTGGGCTGACCCCAGTGCCGGGGACAGTACAGGTCAGTGCAGCCCACCTTGCCACTCCCCTGAGTTCGCCAAGGTGGAGGGGTAGCAGGGGCTCTTCCCCTCAATCTGGCCTCTCTGGGTTCCCCCTTCCAAGGGCCACTGTGGCTCCAAGACAAAGTTCCTGGGATTGTCCTCATACCCGACTGTGGCCACCCTCCACACTTCTGAGCCCTGGGAGTAGTTATGCAAGCTTGGCAATGGAGCCCAGTTTAAGGGAAAGCGAAATGAGAGCGGAGACACTGGGACCTGCTCCCGCTGTGCAGGTGGCTCTGCTCCTTGAGCGCCAGGGACGTGAGGAGATGCGCCAACTCTGAAACGCGGTCAAAGAGCAGGGTGCATCCCAGCACCAGACGAGTAGATGAACCAATGATACATAAAAAGCAAGCGGGAGGTAAGGCTGGCTGGGGTGGGGACTCACTCTGACCTTTCATTGCTCTTGGTACCAGTTAACACTTTTCGTGTACATGGGGCTGAAGGTCTACAGTTCAGACCCAAACCCCCGCCAGCTCAATGAGTCCCCAGGGCGGGAGCTGGGGCGCCAGCTGTGTATTAACACAGAACCTAATCAGGCCCTGCACTTGGGCAGGCTTCACCCCAGGGCCAGGCTCCCTCCGCCACCCCAAGCTCGACCTTCACCATCAGGAGAGCTCCCCTCCTTCAGGTTGTGGGTGTTGGGCGCTGTGACCAGCACTGTCAGAAAATCAGCAGACCTGTGGAGAGGCTGGGGGTGGGTGTGACTTCCAGAGGGGCAGTCGTGGATGGTTTTGTTCCAGGGCAGAAAGAGCCGGAAGGTGAAGACTCCGGAAAGGGAAAGGAGAGTGAGGGGTAGGAGTAAGGGAAGGGGCAAGAGGAGGCAAGGAGCAGAGGGGCGGTGGAGACCATGAGGGGCAAGGAAGGAAGACAAGCCAGAACCTCCAGGACGGTGCCCGGGGCCGCACTAGGCAAGTTGGCCTGCGCGCCGAGGTCGGCCTAGGGAGCAACACGAGGACATTCAACAGGGACCTCCAGCCACCGCCCCTGGGGGAATGCCTACCCACTGTCCCCTGCCAGCTGCTGCCCTAGGGCCCAGCAGAACCTGTCCCTTCCCCCATCCCCACCTGTGCCCATCTCCTCGGCACTGCCCCTCTGACCGCCCTGCCTAGCGTCCTTGGCTCTTGCCGCCTTGGAGCGTGGCTGTCTCCCCGACTGACTGCCTCTCAGCCTGTGACCACACGTTGTCCTTGAGCTGGGGACAGCGGAGGCCACCGTCCTGTGTGCGTGGGAGGTTGGCAGGTGTGACTCAGCCAACATGCAAAGGGAGGTGGAAACACATGGTGAATGCTTAAATTAAAAGTATTACAGTAAGACACGATGTCATGAGCCCCCCTCAGAATACTCCCTCTCGCTCTGAACACGTGTGCCCCACAGACCCTATTACTCTCCGTGGCTGCCCAGTGCCATCCAGTGGACAGGCAGCTCATCAAAACCATGCTGTGTCCCCATCTGCCTTGTCCACTGGAACTGGCTTCTGACTCTTCCCCAAAGTCAAAGTGACCATGGCAGGTCAATGCTGTGAATCCATTCAGGTCATCCAGGTGGCTAACGTGGTGCCGCTGATGACACGACAGCGGACTTCAGAGGTGCTGCAGGAAGGGGCAGGAAAGATGGACGAGTGCGTCTGAAGCGAGGGGAATGTTTGGAGGAGTAATAACCATGGGTCTGTACTGTGACACATTGTAGAAAATTAAGCATTCCCCACATTGTTCTATCACATGTGTGTAAACAGCTCAGAGTGGGTGCCAGGAGTGTCCCCGGAGGTTAGCAGGCTTGCACGAAATCTTGCCAGGGAAGACTGGTAGGTGAGGAAAGACAGGAGCCAGCGCACATTTATCACCTGACCTGTGCCAGGCTGCCCTGGGGCCGCACACCTTCCACCCTAGACACTAGACCTGCAGCGCCAAGCTGTCGAATCTTTTCTAGAACAGACGATTCTGATCAATGTTTAGTAAAGAGAGGAGGCGCTGTGTCTTCCCCAGATTTTATTTACTTGTTTCGAAGCTGCAGCTTGATAAGGTAAAGGAGTCTCTCGTTTGCTGCATCCCACTGTCAATCTTTTTTGTTCCTGGTATGCAGCTGTTTCCTGCCTTTGAGTGGCTGGCAGAGGGTTTGGTAGGAAAGGGGTAGGGGAAGAGACAAAAGGTGCCCTTTTCATCCGCAGAGCAGGAGGGCACAGGAGAGAGGTGTCTCAGGGGTGTGGCCCACAGCCCGGCTGTCTGTCAGGTAACAGAGCTTCAGACAGCTTCACTTCCCTCCCCCACCGCCAGCCAGTGCTTCATCATTTTTTAACAACTCTTTGGGGACAGGGACATGAAAGTGAACTGCAGGTCAAAGTCAGGAACGAGGGGTGCCGGGTCCTTTGTTGGAAGCCTCACCTGCCCGCCTTCCAATGCAGGCAGGGCACAGGCACTCGACTTTCTGTGCACATTCTCCTCCAGGGCCACACGGACATTTACATTTCAAACTGCCACTGCCTGCTGTTGATTAATTATTTAGCGGCCTGGCCACACTCAAACGTTTGGGAGCTCGTGTTTCACGTAAAAGGTCCCATCCTCTCCTATCTAAACTTTCCTTCTCCAAAGGACACGGTGCTTTTCTGAATGAGACACCACAGTGTGTCCCCTCGAACCCTGGCACCCAGAGTCCTGCTCTTCCCACAGGTGGCACAGCCCAGAACAGAGCCCCTGGCCGGCGCCTTTCCTGCCTGGCTCTGACCTCAGTCAACTGCATTTTCTAAGTAAATAAAAGCATTTTACAGCACAGCCTTGGAGTCACTGGTCTGCCAGTTACTGTTGGGAGCTGGATGGAGGAGCGGAGGAAGTTTGGGCTGTCCCAGCTGGGCCCCTGTCTGCTGCGGAAGGCCTTGGGTGGATGGTGCTGTCCTCTGCAATGGTGTGATTGGGAGTCTGGTGCTCAGGGGGACAAATGCCTGGGACAGGGACCCTTAGGCTAGGCCCGAACAGGGTGCAGGGCGCCAACTTGAGGGTGTCTGGCTTCTCTCAAACAGTGCGCAGCAAACAGGGGTCACTGGCGCAGCCTCAGGAAGAGGCAGCAGCGTGTCATGCTTGTGCCTGGGCAGGAACTTCTGTCCTGTTCCGTCCTGTGTGGGAACTTGGGTTTGCATCCTTCCAATCTCTGCCTTTTCATTCCAGCACTTAGTAGTGGTGTGACTGTGGAGAGATCTCTCTTCCTGGGCCTCTTTTGCTGTCTGTGAAAAACATCATCAATAAAACCGACCTTGGGGAGATACTGTAAAAAGGTAGAGGGTGAAAAACAGCAATCAAGTTGGCTTTTTAACTTCAGGACCAGCAAGTGTCTGTTCAAAAATAAACCGACTCATTCTAAATAAAAGAAAGAAGCTTCTGATTTTTCTGTTTTGTCACCGAGCATATTAGGAGACTTTGGAGAGTGCTTAGCATGGCCTTTGCCACAGGAGAAAAAGGCGTTTCCTGTTTATTGGCAAATAAGGAAGGAAGGAAGGAGTAAGAGAGGAGGGAGGGAGGGAAGGAGGGGAGAAGGGAGGGAAGGAGGGAGGGAAGGAAGGCAGCCAGGTAGCTCACAGGGCTTCTGACGCTGTGACTCATCAGGCAGGAAGCAAGTCTAATTGGCCCAGGGTGACCCCGGGTTAAGGCGAGACCTGTCCATCGGTACAGGCTATTGTCTAAGACTTCTAGAGGTGAAGAAAGAGTGTGTGGGTCCCCGTCTGTGCCACCTTCTCCAGCCCGACTCACCTACTGACATAGAAGAGGGCGAGGTCTGTGACACTGAGCCTGTGCGCACCTGTGTGTGGCTCTGGCCCACATCCCCACACCAGCCCCAAAAGAGTGGTGTTGTGTCCAGAGGCTCTTGATGCATCCAGGCCACTGTGGAAGTGCTTGTGACAAGTCCAGCTTCCCTGTAGGACCTGTGTTGCCTCTGGAACACTCATTCATGTGGACAGAAGCACAAAACCAACACGGGTAAAAAAGGGAGAACTGGACTTCACTAAAGGAAAACTGCTGGGTACGGTGGCACACACCTGTAACTCCAGCACTCTGAGAGGCTGAGGCAGGAGGATTGTGATTTTGGGCCAAATTTGTGCAATTGGATGATTTAGGGAGATCCTGTTTTAAAAAGCAAGCAAGCAAGCAGGCAAGCAAGCAAGCAAGCAAGCAAGCAAATCGAGAGAAAGGCAGGGGTGTGGCCTGATGCAAAGGCTCTGAGTTTAATCCCTAGTACTTCTAAAAGCAAAAACATTAAACAAAAACCCTTCTTTCTCACACCACCAATGAAAGACACAGAGGTCCTGTCTAACCAACTGCCACTTTCCTAATGTGGCCCCCCCAGGGTTTCATCTTTGAAGATGCCATTGTGCAGGAGGACAGGTGTTCTTTGACCACCTCCTCCCCCGGGAACCTCGGGGCATCTCTGGCAAGAGTACCTGGGGCTGCCAGCAGCTCCGGGGTGGGTGGCTGGGAAATCACTGTCCCACTGAGGAAGGAGGGACAGCGCACGAGCAACTTTCCCTTTGCTTCCTCGGATGCTCTCCAGCGAGATTCCCGCTGTCTCATGGGAGAAACAGGTGCCTGGCGTGGGTCTGTCCCTGGGAACCTGCTCTTCATCTAGAACTCCCTGTGCCCGCCAAGGCTCTGTGATGGCCCCGCGATGAGCGTTTCACTGCCTGACTGGAAGTGACAGTCGTTCTAGTGTTGACTGTGTGGTCTCAGGGCCCCACAGCCAGCTTTCCCAGGACTGCGGGAGAGTTGGGCAGAAACAATGTGAGCAGAAGCGCGCTGTAGATGGGGGTGGGGTGGGGTGGGGCAGCCAGTCTCCCTGCGGCCTTCTTCCCACCAGCTGCGCAGGGAGGGCAGCTTAGGGTCCTGCTAAATTGCAAGCACCCTGCTCCCCAGGAAGACGGCAGGTGGAGTCCTGATGTGCACCTCTGTCTCACCTCAGTGGGCTCGAATTCCGGAGTGCTGGCTTGGTGTCAGAGGGAAGACCCAGACTCAGGACCGCGCCCCGGGGGCTGGCCCCTGCTGGACTCTTGGCCCCCTCCCTGGGAGCACCCTACCTCCATCGAGCAAAGGAGCAGGCTGGGGATTTGTGGGGAACCTTGGGTTCTGCACAACTGGTGTGAATACCTCAGATGGGATATTTTTTCATGAATAATGTAGTAACTACTGTATTTATTTCTAGTTGGGTAGGAACCTACTAAAATGCTAATGTTTGGGTCAGTGAATCAGTTTAAAGGATAAGCAATCATTGTGGTTTCCTTTTTTCTTTCTTTTTATTCTCTAGAACCATAGCGATTAGAATTATACCATGAGTTCGGGTAAAAAAAAGTGAGCCAGTTCCAGCCCACGTGTGACTGGAGGACACACCATTCCAGGGTTCCCACCTCCAGGAGTGCTGAGGAGGCGGCAGTGTGTGATGAGCACGTCCTGGGAAACGCAGCGGCAGGGGCCAGCATTTCCACACACAAAGCCCTGCACAGGAGTTTCCCTGTCTGTTGACCCCTAACTCAATAAATTTAGTAAATAGGGACAATTCAGATTCAGAATTTTTGAATTTTCTTTTGTGTTTTACAGTGGGTGAGTACAGTGTTCTCAAGGAAGATTTTGGAGGAGCCACACCTCTAGATTCTGCAAATTCTTCCTGACCATGCAAATGTCCACGTTTTAACTGTGGTTAGCGTCTGATTGGTCCAGTTCTTTTGACAGAACATAAATTTTAAGGAAAGGTCAATCCCCCAAATTCATCTCTTTGAGATACTTTCCACATGTTAAAATTATGGATGGCTTAGTTTTTACCTTTTACCCTAAAATGAAAATTCTGGCATTCTCATTAGACTCCTCACAAAGCATGCCTCTGAAGCTACCCCGACATGTGTGAAAACCGAGTTTTATGAGGACCCAAGACCAGCCGGGAGGCTCTGCAAAGACTTGATTTCAGAAAAGGGGATCTCAAGCTGTGCAAAGGACACTGCTAACCTTCTGGGCTGGAAGGTATCCTGATGTACCTAATGCTATTTATGAAACTGCATATGTGCTCCGAAACTCCGTTCAGATCCAGCTCTTTCAGTGAGAGATGGAAACCATATGTGTGTCTAAGGCCCTTCTGTTTCGCCTTGGAGAGCCTTAGATTTTGTTTTGATTTCCAACTCGGCATCCCTTTCTGATTTGGAGGCATCCTGGGCACGTCCTTGACCCTTTGTGTGGTTTGGAAATATTTTCGTTATCCCTTAGCTCTCTCCTTAGCTTATGAAGGTGCTGTGTCCTTTCATCCTTAAAAACCCATTCTAAGGAAAGCAGAGCCTTGAAGACATGTGAAGATCTCGGGCTTCCATTTGGCACACAGGTTACTGAGCACTCCACGTATTCCCTGTTTGAATTCATGAGGACTTCTTTTCCCTTAAGCCTGTTTCTGTTCTGTGGTGTGGAACACTGGATACCCACCACCTTGCAAATAGCTGCCTGTCCACCAAATCCGTTTCCCACAATCTCCAAGGGATCATGCAGGTGTGGCCTGGTGTGTGGCCTTGCAGCCAGGGACTGCATTTCGGGAGCACCTTGCAAGTGTAAATCTCAATTCCTTCATAGGTATGTGAGACGCACACAACCTTGCTCTTGGCTCCAGAACGTGGAATTGCACATGTCTGGCTTCCAGCACGCAGAAGTATGTGGTATTTTGGTGACTGTAGGGAAGCTGGGTGGGAGCAGCTGAGGATCCCATCTTAGTCTGTTTTCTGCAACTAAAACAAAACACCTGACACTGAGTCCTTGATAAAGAAGAGAAGTTTATTTGGCTTATAGTTCTGGAGTCTGGGAAGTCCAAGAGCATGGTCCTGACATCCGGTCAGGGTTTCTTGCTGCATTAGAACATGGCAGAGAGCATTGTGTGCAAGACACAAACCACCAGTGCCCTCACAAGGTGCCTGGCCTGAGGACCCTTGGCAGGTGGAGTTCCATGGGCCACAGTCTGTGCTTTGACAGGGCTTACCCTCAATTCTCTCAACTACACTGCAGCACCATGGCATGACCCCCCATGTGCACATTTGTAGATGACACGAGATGATGTATGTGCAGTGATGTAGCGTTCCACAAGCCATGACTGTATGCCAAGGTTGGTGGCAGCTGGCAGAGTTCCCATGGCTGATGGAGGTTACCTGGGCACCCCACGGGAGCAGGAAGATCAGGATCTGGGGTGCACCAGAGAGCAGATAGCATTGCTGACTTCAGATTGACTCCTACCAACTTACCCAAGGCTCGCAGGAACCACCAAGAAAGATGTATCCAAAAAGTCTTTTAAGAGCTCAAAAAATTAAGACATTTTAACATAAAGAAAAAATTACTCCATGTATTTTTGAGATTTTCACATTATCTTAGAAGCTCTGTTTAGAACATTGCATCATCTTTGATTGACACAGTGTAGTCCAAAGAGATGTCTGAGTACACAGATTCCTGCTTTGGCAGGATCATGTCAGTAATCTTTGTATGATATTGAGTGGTCTTGAATACAGAGAAAAAGCAGTATTTGGGTGTTTTATAGACAGGTGTGATGCATTTTTCTATATGGTATTAAACTGTATGGTTTAATAAGATGGAGCAACAGAGGGCTTTTTACAAAGCCTGGAAGTAGTTAGAAAAAATAATATAACTCTGATGATAAAGGCCACAATGGTTCCAGTGGAATTTCGATTTAGTCTTCCATGCACTTCTGCTTTTGAAACTGGGTTTATGCCCTGATAATGAAACTAAAGACACTTAAATTGCTGACATTTTCACATTGCAGCATATTTGAGTGATCCCTTCATATTGACCTTGGTTTGTAATGATATCTTTATGTGACAAGGTCATGCTTACCTTGTTCCAAGCTCAAGCCTACTTTCAAGCCTGCTTCAAGAGTGACAATATTAGGCTGTTTTCACTGCTGTAGTGAACCACCTACCTGAGAGGCTAAGTTTCCAAAGAAAGGAAGTGTGAAGGAAAGCAGGTTGCTGAGGGCACTGCATAGAGGCTGGAAGTCCACGTAGCACAGTGCTGGTGCTGGCAAGGGTCCCAGAGCCAATGGCAGGAGCCTGGAAAAGCCACATTTTGAAACAGGATGCCAGAGACTCAGCCATGAGTCTCGGGCTTTTCTAACAACTCACTGCAGGAGACATCATCCCCAGCGACCTCAGGTCCCCTGCTACAGAGGTCCCATCAACTCCTGCATTGCCACCGCTGGGACCAGCATTCCAACACATGAGGGTGGGGACAAACACATCTAGGCCATGTCCCCAACTGTGAAGGACATGTCAGATTAGAGTGATGTCATGAGTGATTGGGAAGGTTTGGCCATAGTTGAGAGGGGCAGTTTCAGGACATAACTGATTTGGCAGTTAGATGATTGAGGTAGAGGAGTTCAGGACTGATTCACTAAGGTGATGAGTAGTGATTGAAAAGTTACTCACACAGGGCAGTGAGCCTGGACGCCAGGGCCCAGGGCTCAGTTTGCACAGATATTCCCACTGCTGTGGGCCCTTGTTTCTATACAGTCATATGTGAAACAGTTGTGTTTATATAGAGAAGTGGATTGTTAAAGCAATTATTCATAGCATCCAATTTCCCACTCTTTACTAAGGACCTGAGTAATTTATATCAATATCCAAAACATTAAATAAACATGTGAAGCCAAATGATCTGAGAACATAAATGAGTATATAGGATTTTTAAAGCTAGGAGAACACAAGGATACTTAGTGACTTACTCATTTTAATGAGCATGCTGGGCTCTGGGGGTTGATCACTGTGTGGACAAGGTAGTATTTGTTTTGGGTTCTGAGTCTACCAATTTTACCCCAAGCCCGACCAAGCCTCTGGTGCTTCATTTGGGTATGAAGAGGAGCAGGAGTGTGTAAGGGAGATGGATTGGTACCCAGGTGTTGTAATTTGAGGTAAGGCAATGAGAATCTCTCCTGATGTACTAGGGGTGATAGGAAAATATGGTGAATGTTCACATTTTGAAAGTTTATTATAATGAAAGACGCTGTGCCATGGCGCCTCCCCCTGCCGCACCTGCAGAGGCACTTGTTCTGCCATTCTTGCCACTTTATGAAGCAGTCCTGGAAGCTCTCTTTCATGTCATAACCAGGTGCGATCAAAATAAGGTGAATGCTGCTGCTGAGTACCATGGAAAGGCAGCCATGAGCCCAGGATAGTGTGTCCCCATCCGTCTCACTCACTGGATCTGGCACCCTGTGACTTCTGCCTCTTCACCAAAGTTGAAATGACCATAAGAGGGAAATATTTTGAATCAATTCAGGACATCGAGGCAGCCAGGACAGCACCACTGAAGATACCTACATTTTTACTCTTTCCACATGGCAGAGTATTAAGTGATTCTCTTGGGTCTTGGTTACTTTTCTTTCATTGCTGAGACAAAATACCCAACATCCAAAATTAAGGAAGCAAAGGTTTATTTAGCTCACAGTTTGCGGAGGTTTCAGCCTGTCATCAGCTGGCTGCAAAGCAGTAGGGTGAAATGGTGAAGGGCAACAGTTCAAGGCGGCAGAAGATGGCAAAAGCACCAAGAACCCAAAAAGAGGGGAGCAAGCCTCTTTTCCTCTCTTCTGTTGTATGCAGGCTACCCGCCTTAAGGTGGGTGTACAGCTCATACCTTCTCCATGCTCTCCTCTTGCAGAGGCCCAGGTTACAAAGTGAGGACCCTGGCTCCCTGCTGAGTCAATTAGTTAAACTTCTCAAATTGATGTACTAGGGCATGACTTCTATACCCTAGGATGTACAAATGCTGAGTCCGTTAAGCTTCTACACTTCTCAAGTTGACAGAATTTATCAGCTATTATACCTGGTGTTTTCTTGGTTTGTAAGCTATGTTTATGTGACAAGGTCATCCCTATCTTGTTATATAAATGGGAGCTGCGAGAGAGCTTGGCCCGGCTAACTCTGAACTGCGGTTCTCATCATGTGGCCTGTCCAGAAGGTCAGCTCATGTTTGCTGCATGAATGGCTACATCCACTGGGCTTCTTGCCACGGTCTAATTGAACATCTCTTCCCCTCACATGTCTTTCTCTCCTCTGCATCACCTGCCACTGTGCGGCACAAAATAGAGAAGTAAGCCCAATCCCTACACAGCGTGCTGCAGTGAAGGCTAAGCCAGATGTTTCCCTGAGGAGAAAGTGTGAACTGGCCCCAACTAAGGTCTGCAGCTTCCTTTCTTTTACTTTTTCCCTCCTTGCCATTGAACTGAGAATTTCCCAGCCCCTAGTTCTTCGTGTTATCACAGTCACCCAGCCTTGCAAACTACCTCCTGTCCCCCAGGTCTCAGCTTGGAGGTCACCTTCCAGGAATCTGTGATACTGCAAGAGGCCCTGGGACCCTGCTTGGTGCTCCTGCCACCATGGATCACAGCCCCGGAATGATGATGGTGGCCGCCTATGTGCCCTCACCCTGCTGTAAAAGCCCTGCCTCCCCCAGCAGGGCCCAGGGCCTGGGAGAAAGTAGGTGATCGTGGCCTATAATTCAGTGCATAGGACAGGATAGGACAAATGGTACTGCTGTGGCCCAGCACCCTGCCTTGGAATGGTGGTGTTTTAGTCAGCTTTCTGTGACTGTGCCAAATACCTGAGAAAATCAGCTTAGAAAGACAGCTTTGGTTCATGGAAGGGTCTGATCAGCTAACTGCTCAGGGCCTGTGGCTATAAGGTGTGTGGGGGCATGGGGCCAAGCAGCCTGTTCGTCCCATGACTACGTGCAAAGAAAACAGCAGACCAGCACCCTTAGGCCCCTTTGACTCCTGTCCACAGTGACCTAGGAGCCCCACGAGGGCCCACCTTCTGGAACTTGCACCATTCCTCAGGATTGCGGTGGGCTGGGGAGCAACCCTTGGACAACTGGGCCGGCTCAGCCTACCCAGGTGGGGAGCTGGGATTAGTGCAGATGGGGCCCAGGACAGTCCCTCTCAATCTACCCTGGTTCCCTTGACCCATCCTCGGCTCCTTTGACAGTAAGCGTGGGTGGCACCTGAGCTAGGACAAAGGGAATAAATCCACTGGTCAGTCCACGTGTGACTGACTGAACTGACACCGTGTGAGGCTGAGAGGCGGAAGCTAGCGACTCCTCTGCACACCAGGCGGTGGAGGGCTCCGTGTGGTGTGGAATGCCCATTCCTCAAACTACACACTGGCCTCTTGCTTTTGCTCTCGTGAAGCTTAGCCAGACCTGGAGTTCTCAGTGACCGGGGGTTGGGTGGGGTGGGGTGGTGGTTGTGGCGGTGGTCAGGGCAACTTTCAGAGCTGGAGCTTGGTTAATATTTGGAGGTTTAAAGTAATAGCACCCAGGGGAACTCTTGCCTTCAGGAGTTGTGACTTTTGGAACATGGTGGCATTTGGCTGAGACCTTGATGCTTAGTCGCCACCCAAACTAAAACAGTGTTGAGGACAGTGATGTGAGCTCACTTGGGAGAAACCCAGGAAAGACCGACACGGACAGTGTTTGTGGTGGATGTGTAATGTTTCAGGGTTTTTGTCATTATTAGTGAATCAAAAATGCCTGACTCTGAATGCCCAGAAACATGTAGATCCTCAGGTAGGAGCATGTAAAGCATCAAAAGGGAGAAAATATTGTTAGCTGACCACTTAGTAAAGGCTGAGCGAGCCTCAGGTTCTACTCCCTATCCGCAGAGTCTGCCTTGTTTGCAGGGAGTTTCTATCAGCATTTGCACAGCGGCATGGGGTGCTTACCGCGGCTCACACTGGCCCCTGTGTCTGGGGCTCCTACTCCCTGCCCAACTCCGAGGTGGTCGCTGGGGTTGAAAAGTGCCCACAGCCCCCTTCGTGTCTGTGAAAAATCTCTGTGGGAGAGGGTGCAGGAGATTTCCACAGAGGGAGCATTTGTGGGAGGTTGTTTGACAGCAGAGGCCAGTGCATCTGAAGGATGCTGGGTGTGGGCGGTGGTCCCCCTAGGTTGCTGGGGTGCACAGGCTGGCTTCTGTCTATGCACTGGGGTCATTGCAAGTGACCTCTGCTTTCTTGGTCACTTCCTTTCAGGCTGTGACCCTCAGCCTCTGTCTTTAAGGGAACTTGTGATGATACCGGCTGACTGGAGTAATCCAGGACAAACTACACCCCATGATCTGTGCACTTTTGGCATGGGAGGGGACATATTCCCAGGGCTGGGGGATCTGAGGGAGTCACCTTTGCGGGTGATCATGCATCAGCACCAGAGGCACCGTGCCAAGCCATCAGATGCCCGTCTAAGATCACTCGGTCATGGGTGTCCCTTTCAGTGAGTAGCATGAAGGTGGTGTACCCAGGTCTGCACACGGGGTCTGCGTTGCACGCAGCAAGTACCATCAGGCTTGGCAGCATCACGACAGGGGCCAAGCACTGGTACAGCTCTGGCTGGAGGCTGACATTGGCACTTGGCCTTGGATGGTGGATATGACTTGTTCAGAGAGCTGGCGCATGGTGTGTTCATGAGGAACCATGGAGGTGGGTGGCTGGGCAGAAGGCGTGTGTGTGTGTGTGTGTGTGTGTGTGTGTGTGTGTGTGTGTGTAGGGCTGGGGCCAGGACCAGGGACCAAGGGTAATAGGAGGCTCACACCCTGTGAGGAAGGAACCCCTCCCAGATTCCCAGGATGACCGAGTTTGGGGCCGATTAGACAAGGTGGAGGTGGGATGGAGACCAGGAATGGGCGAGGAGCTCTGCAGGGACCTGTGGGACCTGCTGCTCTGTGCCACAGCCTTGGGGAGATTACACAGACATTTGTTACTGGAGTCTCTTCTGTTTTTGAGATAGGAATCATGCATGTTTTATTTCTGTAAGAATCTTTCTTACAAAATAAGAAATTTTCAAAAGGAATTCACCAAAAAATAGTAGCTAGTGCTCTTTGGTCCTACAGCTTGGTTTGGAGCAAACACCCAAACATCTATCTCATGGTCCTTGGGGTCGTGCACCTGGACCCAACCTCCTGGCTGTCTGCAGGCTGCTTCCACCCAGGGCCCAGCTTTAGCAGCAGTGAGTAGGGCTCAACTGCTGTGAAGCCCCAAGAGGGAGGAAGGGGCCAGCGAGTCGGGACAGACAGCATCAGTAGCTGCCAGGACAGTGAACTCAGAGCTGTGGTGGGGGTGACTTGGTCAGCCATTTCTGCTTTCCCTTAATCGCTGATGATTTTGGATGAATAGAACATGTTAGCCTTTTGAAGAAAGCTGATTGGCAACTGCGAATGCCCAGGTAAGGGTCTGCAGATGTGAAACCAGGTCCCCCTCACTGGGCCAAGCATGGTGGAGAGAGCAGCGGGCCTGAAGCTGACCCTCTGGGGTCCCTGCCTGCTCCACCTGCTCCTGAGCAGCACGGCTGGTCAGCCAGGGGATGAACACTCGGCTCTCAGCCTCCCCCAGGACTTCCTGCCCACCCCTGACCTGGGAGTGGACATCCTTGAGATGTCCTAACTTGGCAGCAGGTGTTGTTTAACAGTTGCACTGTCCATCAGTTGACTCTGAGGATGGCCAGGGGAGGTGGGAAGTTCATCCCACGCTTTGCAGTGCAGACCAGGTCTGTGGAGTTGAACTGGGAGGATCATGGGGGCTGTGGGACACCTCAGGCAGCTGTGACGCCTGGGACAGCCACCTGCCTGTGCTCTAGGAGCGCCGTTCCTGCTGGGCTCCTGTACGTGGCCTGGTGGCCTTCGCTGGCCAGGTCTCAGGAGAGGGCAGAGCTCCTCAGACACCAGTAGCCCTGCTCACAGTGCTGTTACTATGTGTGATCAAAATGGGGTGAATGCTGCCGCTGAGCACCATCTCAGGGAGAGGCAGTCACACATGACAGGACAGCGTGTCTCTGCCCACCTCGCTCCCTGGCTCTGCCACCTCGTGACTTCTGAAACTTCCCCAAGCTGAAAATGACCATGAAGGGGGAACATTTTGAATCCATTCAGGACATTGAGGCAGCCAGGACAGCACAACTAAAGACTCAGGAGAGAGGACCCCAGAGCTGCTGCAGACAGCGGCGAGGACAGTGGGACGAGTGTGCTGGAGGGCGGGGAGGGCTTTGAGGAGGCTGTAGCTTTTAAGGTAACAAATTAAAAAAGTTTAAACATCCACCATAGTTTCTGATCACATCTTCTGGCCTATCACAGCCTGCTTACGCCCATCCAGCAAAGTCCAAGCTGGATATGGAAAAGGAGGGTCACACAGATACAGGCAGGCTGAACACCCCAAGCTCTAGGCCAAGAGGATGCGGGACCAGGCCAGGCCCAGCCTGGCTTGTGGCGGATGTGAGCGTGCAGCCTGCTGTGGGCTGCAGTTCAAAGCTGAGCGCTGGACCTTCTGCCAGCAGGAGCAGCCTGGCCTCAGAGCGCTGTAGGGCACAGCTCCAGGGCCCTCCTGGTCCCCTTTCCTTCCTTCCCTGAAAGCTGCTTTGTGGGGGCCCTGGAGCCTCCGACCCTTTCCCACAGGACAGCATGCTAACCTGGCCAACTAGCAACCCGCTGCTGTTTTGGCTTTGAAATGCCTTTGAAATCTGAATACCAGTACTTGGAAGGCTGAGGCAGGCAGATTGCCATGAGTCCAAGGCTAGCCTGAGCTATGTAGCAAGACTCTGTCACAAAAAGCAAATCAAAACAAAGTAAAACAAGAAATTTGTCAGGCCCTAGAGCCCCTCTCAGGCTATCTGAGATTAGAGCCCGAGTTGTACCTCTGATCAGCCCCAAATACTGTAATTCTTAATGTGTGCCTCAGTTTCTCTTAAGAGTTTAGAGAGGAAGCCTATGAGGTTATGAATAAGGGACAAAATTTTTCCTGAGTCTGTTCATCTTATCTTCACATGTGAAAGAGAACTCACTAGCTCAATATTTTAGAGGATATTTTCTAATCTATTATTCACTCATGCTGATAGATAATCTTTTTGGTTACACTTACATATAGAAAATGTAATACATGGTTAACAACCAGATAAATCAGGACTAGTCTGAATGCAAACTACAGCTGTTTAAAGACTACATAGATGATCAGAGGTGTAGCTCAGTGGTAAAGCTCTTGCCTAACACATGCCAGGCCCATTTTCCACCTCTAATACCACAATAAAAAAAACTCCTCATAATATGTACGTATGTGTGTATGTATATATATATATATATGTATTTCTTTAGAGACAGGGTCTCACTGTAGTTCAGGCTGGCCTTGTACTCACTGTGTTGTCCA
Source organism: Dinomys branickii (assembly GCA_004027595.1). Taxonomy (NCBI): domain Eukaryota; kingdom Metazoa; phylum Chordata; class Mammalia; order Rodentia; family Dinomyidae; genus Dinomys; species Dinomys branickii. The sequence continues at coordinate 37,254 of PVLD010009603.1, forward strand.
GGCTGGCCTCAAACGCCTGGTGATGCTCCTGCCTCAGCCTACTGAGTGCTGAGATTACAAGTGTGCACCATCACACCCAGCACAGAGCCCTAGAGCCCCTCTTTAAGTATAAGACATGTGATTCCAGACCTTACCAAGTTTTGATTTATTCCACAGATATCCTTTTCTGTAATAAGATGTTCAGTAGTTGCTAGAATAATAGGTAACTTCTGCCTATTTCACCAAAATGTTTTTTTTTTTTCTATTGCAGAAAGAAATACATTTCCAGGCATAATGAGTCCTAAAGATGATCTGTAGATGCGGGTGTGCTGCCTCAAATTAAGAAAGCCCCACATTTAAATAGTTGACCTCACAGAGCACATAAATTAGAGGGTAATTACTTAAATGTTCCTCAGTTTGTGAAAGGATTTACAACAGGGTTCCTCTAAATAGCTACTCTCTAGTGAATTTAAATTACTGGTGTGTGTTTTAAAATTAATTCTTTTTTTAAGGAACACACCTGTTGCATATTGCAAGGTGTGTCAGGTTGTAGAGAAGAGGAAGGGCTTTCTCCCTTCCTGGGAAGACCCTAGCTCACCCTCTGTCCCCGACCTCCTTCCCTGCTCCCACCAGCTCTTTCTCCTCTCCCTATTTGCAATGGAGATTCCTCAAAAAGTAAAACTGGAAATTCCATTTGACCTGGCTATTCCTTTTCTAGGTATCTTTCCCAAAGAGTTAAAGTCATCATGTGGCAGGGTCTGTGCACACCCATGCCTATAGCAGCACATCTCATAATAGCTAGATCTTGGAAGCAGATATATCCCCATCAACAGATGAATGGATAAAGAAAATGTCGCACTGCACACCGTGGAGCACTACTCTAAGGAAGGACACCCTTGAGGTATTCTCAGGTAAATGGATGCACTTGGAGAACATAATCTTAAGTGAAATACATCAGATACACAAATGTAAATATTGCATTGTTTCTCTTATAGGAGAAAACCAAAGTTTGAATAAGCAGCAAAAAAGATAGAAATTAGGACGGAGAAAGGTCTTTTTCAAATGGAAAGGGTGGTAAGAGACAGAAGCAAGGGGGAGGGGAGGAAGGGAAAAGGGATTACAAAGAGTTGAACAAAATACGTCTTATTTGGGGACACAGCCCATGCAAATCACACAAGTGGGTATTTAACTGTCGAAGGTTAAATTAGAAAAAGAGGCAAAAGCAGTATATTTCCCACATAGGCAGGTAAGTTTAATGTAAAACATGAAGAACTTCTAGTATTCCAGCACTGAAATTTCATTTATATACATGAGATAACAATTCTATCAGTAATGATTGAAAATATAGCAAAGCTGGAAGTTGATGCAGTAGCCAGACTCCAAAATTCCCTGCAACGATCCCCACTGATAGTGACTGTGTGAAGGTGCAGGACTGGAGCCGGACTGCCCTGTGGGAGCGGTGGGCGGGATGGAAATGGTGACCGTCACCTCTGAGCTTCCGGCCAGTGCTGCATCTGCAGGCTCTGTGTCTGTGCACTCAGCTGACTTCGGACTGAACACGCAGTAGGCCTGATGAGTGTTGCCTTGCTGCTGAGCATGGTGCAGGGTGATCGACGGTGTGGGGAGGGTCTAAGTAAGAGCTCTTCTGCAGTCAAGGCATCGCCAGGGAAGAAGGGCGAGTGCCCAAGGTCAGGGGCGTTTCGAGTATCTCGAGGGGGATTAACAGCAATGTATATTTTGAGGCAATTTTTTAATCTTGAAAATTCACCCTATCTTTTGATCACACCTCACTGATGAGTCATTTTGACAGTTTCTGTCAAATAAAAACACAACAGTGTGTCTTCGCCCACCTCATCCACCACACCTGGTGCCATGAGACTCCTGGCTCTTGCCAAAGCAAGGATGACAGTGAAAGGGGAATGTTTTCAATCAGCTCAGGACACCAAGTGCAGCACTGGGTCAGAGCTGCTGCTGGTCCACTCCTAGACTCCTGATGTCAGAAACTGCCGGAAAACAACTGTACGTGTCTCAGGCTTGCAGCTTTGGGGAGCTTTGTTACGCAGCGACAGGTAGCGGGTGCAGCTGGCCATGCTGCTGTGCTGTTTTTGAATCATGATGACTCTGAAGCAGAGTGATCATACTGTATGGGACAAAGGGCTGCTTTGCCAAAACATTTGGGCACAATTACACTCCTTTGTCTGATCTATCGATCACTGGTGTCTTCTCTCCCTGCACGGGGTTACTCAATGTGTTCTAAACACAGTGCGCTCCGTTGTGGTGGATTTCACCTCGGAGCCCTGCCACTGCCTGCCCCATGCCGCCCTGCGTGTCACAGGCGGTGCCCCCAGTGGCAGTTACTGTCAAACCATTAGAAATGTCTTAAATCCTAGGGTAAAGATGAGCTAATCCTCACTGTCCATGTGAGTTTTTAATGCCCAGTCTTTGCACTATTTCTTTATTTTTCAATTTTTATCTGTCTTTTGGATTCATTCATAATAGTTGTGCATACATATTGTACAGTATGGTAATTCAGTACATACATAAAATGTGCTGTGGTGAAAGCAGGGTAATTAGCATTTTCCTCTCCTTATATAACTTCTTCATGTTTGAAGATGGCAATTTTTTCTCTTCTACTGCTTCATAAAATATATAACAAGGCATTGTGAGTGATGGTCCCGCCATTGTGCTGGTGAGCATGACAGCTTATTTCCTTTATCTAACTGTGGCTGGTATCCATCCCCCGACCTCCTCACCTCCTTCTTCCAACCTTCCTTGCTCCGTAGTCCATGTTTGATTCCCGCCTCCTTTGAGATCAACATTCCAGCTTCCACATGTGAGAGAGCAGGTCGTTTCCTTCCTTAAGTCTACTCCTTTTACTCTTACAAGTGTTCACATCTGGAATTTTTATGGATACCCAACCTCACATGAAAAGTACCATCAATTTGTCTTGGATTCTCTCATTTTCCAGATTTTTAGGGTCAGGGTCCTGAGCACGCATAATGGGGTTTCCAGGGTGAATGGTAGATACACTAAACTCACCAACATCTCTTCTATGCAATCCTACTTTCCCTTCTGATGCCTGTAGGGAGAGACAAAGCCCCCACTACCCCACAGTCCTTAAGCAGACATCAGCACTGGAGCCCAGGTGGCAGCCAGAAGTTCCAGTAAGATCGGGTACAGGATTTGCTCTGTAGCTTAGAGGGCTGAGGGGAGATGTCTCCAAAGGCTCAGGCAGGATTATTGTACCCCAATGTCTCCAGTGAGCTCTGAGGAGCAGCTATCTTCTGGGGCAGGTGACACCCATGACATCGGTAGACATGCACCATCCAGTGAACTCAGTGCCATCCTGGGTTCAGCTGTTTGTGTGTAAGGAAGTTGGAGAAGATACATTGTGAAGAACCCTTTCTATACTGTTGTGCACGTCCTGTGCTGCTCCCACCTCAGGTTCTGCTCTGAGGCTGCTGCCTCTCTTTCATGCAGCGTCTTTCACCCTGCCTTTGACATTTGAGCTAACTCACCCTGCAGTTCTCTCCCGTCCTTCCTGATTTCCCCATCTCTTTCCCCACCCCTTCACTTTCATTTTTGTAGGTCATCTGGATGGAGCCTCCTCAGCCTAGAATTTAATAATTATTATGGTGTTTTTGAATCTGTGTCCTCCTCTTTGCCCTACTCGAGTATCTTGGAGCTTAGGGTTCATGTTTTTCATAGAGAAAGACTCAGGTTATGTGAGCTATAGGAGTTGCTGTCTTAAAAAACTGGAGCTATGAACGTGAAGACAATACTTTTATTTCCCAAAGCACCCAAATTTGTATGGGGAATATGTGGGAGATAATACCAGTGACTTCCCTGAAACATTTCAACTATTGACTGTTGATTTAAAAAAATGCAATACACAGTGGAAGACATGTTTCTTTTCCCCAGTTCATAAATAGTTGGTTGTAAATTAGTGACTAATGAAAAAGGGCCAGGAAGATTTCAGCACCCCAAGCTGGTTATTGGGTCAGGTAAGGCTTATTTATGGGGGTCTGGGGTTCCTTCAGTGCACAGGTGGATTTCAGGGTGTCTAGGTGCAGCTTCCGGTTGTAAGCTGTGGACACAATATTGGAGATTTCCAGCCTCTGCAATGGACTTTCTGGGACCAAGGATACACAACTCTGGACCTGCCACATGTTGCAACACAGACCATGTTTACCCTGGTCCAGTGCAGAAGACTTTTGGAGCTGTAGAAAAGGTTTGTGGGGAGTGTAAGGATGTTAGTAAAATTCTGAGCTACAAAAAAGAATAAAGATCAGGAAAATATTTAACGATCTTGTATAAAGGCACCCCTCAATCTAAAATGCGGTACAAGGGAGGTAACTTAAGTCACTCGTAATGTCTTAGGTTGGAGCTGTGACCATGTCCCGATGTCACGTTCAGCTTCTTCTGATGATACCCAGGGGCAAGAAGTGTGAGAACCAGGAGAGCCCCATGTCGTCATCGCCAACCTCTGAAACTGAGCCATAGAGCTCAATTTTAACAACAGCAGGGAAGATTCTTTGGGGAAGACCTGGGTCTTAGTTATCCTGGGATCCGTGGGACTTGGATGTGTGGTGTGCATGTTGTCATTCCTTCTCTTCTCCTCCAAAAATAAGACAAAAGGATAACCATTTGAAGAAAGCTAAATATTTGTGTGTCTTCATGTGTTGTAGTTTTTTCTGGAAACATACATTTACTCTACAGCCCATTTGTCTTCTTTATTGAAAGATGAAGTATTCTGGAATTTCTGCAATGATTTTAATCATACTGCTCTCTCATTCATTTACCAATCGTGATTGAGGTTGACTCCAATTTTTCTTCCTAAAAGAAAAGACCCATTTGTGTGTAAGCACTGACACACTTGTCTACTCATATTCTTTGGATAAATTCCTAGAAGAGAATTCTAGGTTAAAGAGAACACAGATTGTAAGCATTGCTAATACATGTTCCTAAAACTGCTTCTACCATTCGATCAATTATTGAATAACTGCAACTGTCAAAAATCCAAAGAGTGAGTTTAAACAGAAAGGAATTTCTTCCTAGTTCCTGGGAACTCAGGATTATCAGCAGGTTGGAGAATCTGTGTCTGAGCTGTGTCTAACCCAGCTGTGTCGGGATTATCCCTATGCCACAGCTAACCAACAGCCAGGGCAGTTGAAGGAAGCTGCTACATCAGGAGGCTGCTGGTGGAAAACACCAAGCATGCCTATGAGAGTCTGCATAGCACACAGCTGCCCTGAAGCACTGCTGGGGTGACTGATGGGTGACTGGAGTTGTGGAGACCATCATCTCGCTCTTGCTTTTAGGGTACTGGAGTCTAAGGAAGAATCCAGAACAAGGCTGCAGGCACAGGCAGCAGACAGGCTTTGTGGCCCACTGTTGAGTGGGAAGTGTGATGTCGGCCTCGCTTCCTTCTCTCGGGTGCCTGGCCAGTGTTTTCTGATAGGAATAAAATAGTGCCTGTTACGGTTTAGATCTAGGTGTCCTCCAGCAGCCTCAGGTACTTGCTTCTAGGACCGGCTTTTGAAAGGTGGCTGACTCATGCGGTGCTATAGCTAAATGTACTGTTGGGGGTGGGGCCTGGCTGAAGAGGTGGTCACTGGGATTGTGACCCAGAAAGCTCTCTTTCCATCCCCAGCCGGTCCTTTGTCTCTGCTTCCTGGCCACCATGGTGAGGAGAGCTTTCCTCCAGGGCAACTCTTCTGCCATGCTGTTTTCTGGCTTTTAGCCTGCTGACCATGAACTAAATCTTCTGAAACTGTGAGTCCAACTAATGTTTTTTCTTCTAATTTGAAGACAACAATATGCAATATAACAACCACTGGTGAGTTCCTACTATCTTGTCTAGTGAAGGTCTGTATCATTTCTAATGTTTTTTAATATTATTTTTTATTTTCTTTAATGGTTTGATCAATATTTCATTCTTATATCTGGTCATCTGAGCAACTTCGTTGAAGGTAACAGTGAGAAATATAACAACCACTGTTAATTTCCACCATTCTGTTCTGAAACCCCATACAGTTTTTATTGTTTTTGCTTTGTTTTGTTTTTGTCTATGTTGTTATTTTTTTTTATTGTTCTCTTTAAAATACAAAAAAGGAAAAACAAGTTGTGGGTGTGAGGTGTTGCCTCCCAGGGGTGAGAAAGTGGTGGAGGCAGTGCCGTAGAGTGACTGCTGGGTCAGAGCACACTCTGCCGCAGTGGCACAGCTGCTTCACTTCTCCAGGGTGTTTCTCAGTTGGTGCCACCAGTGAGGAAGGTGGCAGCCAAAGAAACACTATATTACTTGACTTTGTGCCAGGGAAGGGATTGGTGCTCCAGCCATATTGAAAGAGGTCCAGTTATAACTGAGCTGTTACCTGGGCCTTGCTAGATCAAGTTATAAGGCTGGACAGATCGGGCTTGGGAGAGGCCACCCATGGGCCCCCTTCCTCTGCCCCAATATGGCTACTTACTTCATGAACCCATTGAAAAAAATTAGAGGAATTAGGGAAGGGAGGGTGGTGGACGTGCTCAGAACACTCTTCTTACTCCTCTGATGACTCAGAGCATCTCCACAAGAAGACCTTTCAGTACAGATTTACCTTCTACACTCTGAGGTTATTTTAGTATGTGCATTTACATACTAGAATGTGCATTTACATGCCTATTCTTCAGGCCTTCTTATCATTAACCCTTCCTCTCGGTTTTCCTACACCACTAACTATACAGCTAAACCATCCACCATCTCCCACCATCTCCCCCGTACCCCTCTTTCTGGCAAAATAACAGTGAAAACAAACAAGCAAAGGGGAAAAAGCCCTGCTCCAGATAGGCTGATGCAATTTCCAGGAGGGTTCCTGCTTCCATATTCCAGGGAGGCTGTTGTAATGGGCAAAGGCAGTGACCTGTGATTGTCATGGGCTTTATTATGTAGGATGACCAGTAAACCAAGTTTTTCTTACATTTCCCCCCCATTTTTTTAGCTAACTGGCCATTAATAGCCTCACATGTTGAGTGCGGTGTACATCTGACTTTCTGGCTGGGTGACTGGAGTCACACCCAGTTCCGTGGCTGAGTCTGGATGCTGGCTGACCTCTTGGTCCACAGTCAAGTATTCAGTCTAGCAAGACCCAAAGGGGAAGCCAAGTACTATTTCTCAAGAGAAGATTCTTGGTATTATGAGCTTGGTTCAAAGCCTGCTAAATGGGAACTGCTATCTTTCTACCCCTACCAGGGTTTGTGCGGGCTCTGTACGGTAGCCCCTTTGGCTCAGAAACCTTGAGCACAATGGAATGTGCCATATCTCAAGGTGCAGATGCTTACAGGCACAGGGCCACCCAGGTGGTCTTCTTTTCCCTGGGCCTTCTTCACAGTGGTACCCTTAGGGGATATTTGGTAAATGGAGTAAAGCAGCATAAATGAAGGCAGAATTTACTGTCCTTGAAGCTGAAGAGGTCGCCTCTTCAATGGTGGTGCACTTTGCAGCAGCTCTCCCAGTGTGTCCAGGCAACCAGATCTTTGCTGCAGAACAAGTCTCTGAGCTCTTATCTCCTGTCCCTGATGCTCTATGACTCACCAATGGTCCTAGTACCACACTCAACACACTGTCATACTCTGAGGTGAGCAAGGTCTCTGTGAAGTCAGTGAAGAGAGTTAGTGCACTGGCAGTGCCCTGAGATCAGAGCAGGATGATGTTCCTCTAAGGGAAGGCAAATCACTTGCAGTGAATTATGGCTATTGGGAAAGAAAAAAAAAATTGTCAGGTTGATCGATGTATTCCAGGTAGTAGTATCTGTTGATTTGCTTCAATAATGAGATTACTTTAGGAACAGCAGGGGCATTTGATATCACCATCTGATTAAGTTTATGATAATCCAACATCATTTTTCAATGCCTTTGCATAGACTAAGTGGGTGAATCCAATTAGGATGTAAGGTGAATCAATCCTCTCGTATGTGTGGGGCATGGGACAGTGGGTCTTTCTCCACAGTTCCACCCGCGATGGATGGTGTGGAGCTGCTTTGAGTTTGCTCTTCTATGTGAAGCCAGAGGATGTGAACGCACTTCTGATTTCCATTGGCTCATCTTCATGCTGCAGCTCAATTTCCAAGTCTGCCTTTTCCCACTACACACCTGGGACTGGAATCCCTAACCATGGGATGGGCTCAAAGGTCTACTCAGCATCTCATCTCCCTACCTCTTCCCTTCACTGGTGGACCCAATGGCACGCCGGTCCCCAGGAACTGACGTTAGCTGAGTCAGCACCTGATAATCCCGGGAGGGTGTGGGCACTTTCCTTTCCTCACTTAGTGGATAAATGAAGCACCAGCCACGCGCTGTTTGAAAGTGAGGAGGGGGTGTGCTGCAGATGTTCATGCACTCTGATAGGACTCTTCCTATGTGGGTTCTTAATCTGTGAGCTGGGTCAGGTCTGGAGGGAAGGAGCTGACCTGACTCTCCATCTAGGAGGTCTAGTTGACATCATGAGCACATTGAGAGGGCTTCCTGGGCCTTGGGGCTGACATTCAGTTTAGGTGGGGTCGTTGTGGGCTGCTAGTCCCTCTCCCATTCTGCACTATCCCCGGACAAAGGGTCCTTTGTGTTCTGCGGGACCAACCTGGCCGCTGCCTCGGTCATGCTGGTTACTGCAGCAGCTGAGCCCCTTACCTTGCTGGTTAAGGCTACCACTTGGCTTCTGCAGTGCTGAGATCAGTTCAGCAGTAGCTTGGTAGCACCTTTCACCTTCTTTCCTGCGCACTGAATGTCGTCCCTATAACAGTTCCTCAAGGCTTTGGAAAGGTCCCCCAGCTGTTCAGGGCCAGGTGCCTTGGTGAGTGGGGTCTCTGCTGAGTCTTTCCCTGGGGGGCACTGGGAAAGGAAGCTGAGAGACCTCCCGTGAGGAGCCTGCTCCATGTGGTTTTCTCCATTATACCAAGAACATTGCTCTTTCATCGTAGGCTGCTACTGGGTCGACCGGCCCAGTTGCTGAAGACAGCAAAAGACTTCGGTGAGAACATTTCGCTTAGTAAATCTGAACCAATCTAAACTGAGGTCTCTTCCTTCAAGGCCCAGCCCTCTCCCTGCCCATTCCCAGACTCTTCCTCACGCTTCTGATCAGCTCAAGCAGGAAATCTTGCATCTTTCTCTTTTTTTTTTTTTTCCGGGAGTTGAATGTGCTGAACACACCCCAGCCGGTCTTGAACTCTTTTGCAACTCTCTGAGAATATGACCTGCCACCTCCTTGGAGGGACAGGGCTGTCCCTCTCTGCCCAGCTTCACCCTCTCCAGGGTCTGGAAGGAACTGGAATACAGTCATAGGCTGCATGATGGCATTCTGGTCATCATGAACCATATACTTGTGTCTGCCCCATAAAATTATAACAGAGCTGAAAATCCTGTCACCAAAAGTGTCACAGTTACTGTAACATCATAGGACACAGCTTTACTTACACGTTTGTACTGAAGTTAACAGTCAGGAAACCCACCGTTCTGCCAGCCATATGAGGACAGCATGTACAGCTATGAGTACTGTGCAATATTTAATAATGATAATAAACTCCTATGTTCCTAGCTTGTATATTTACTATTTACTAAATTTTAATTATCCTAAGGCTAGTAACAGTGATTATTCCTGATTTACTAAATTTCTCTTGTTATTTTACAGCATACCCCTTCTACTCTACTTGAAAGCAGTCTGTGTGTCTGTCCAGAGGCTCCTGTTTGTCTCCACTGGCCACAGTGAGTGAGCACCTCACCAGCAAGTGTTGTGTGAGTGCACTCTGCCTCATCCCTGTGGTGGCAAACTTGGTGATATCACCATCTGATTAAGTTTATGATAATCCAACATCAGAGCATGCATCCCTGACATGGAGCAAGGTGCAGCTGTAGTCCAGGGACACGAGAGGACTGGCATGTCCTTGTAAGTGGTGGACGCAGGAGAGGGTGTTATCCAGGCTCCAGTGGAGGCGGGAACAATGGATTTCACAGGGGAGCAAGGATGACCGGCAAGACTGAGACAACTTGGACTCTTTCAGTGGCTCTTGATACCTCTCTTCCAATTCTGCAAGTCCTTGCCCCACTTACGGTCAAGTCTCTGATGCTTGTGTGTCATTTGATGAGGCTGCTGATCGCTACGACTTACCAGTTTTCCTCCTCAGGTCCTGCTCTAATTTTGGGTGGCTCCACAGACTTGTGACAAGAAAAGAAATTATTTTCTGACCCAGCCTGCCTTCCCGGCTCCTCATGTCTTTCTCGGCACCTTCAGCATGATCAGGAGTCCTGAGCTCCCCACCCACAGAGCTCCCCTTGCCCATGACAGTTACCCGTGCAGACGGCTGCCTGGGGGCTGGAGTCCTTGTGTCCAGTCATCCCCAGATGCCCCCCGATGACAAGTCACAGGAATGTCCCGTGCCTTCTGGTAATAGAATCCGCTCCCCTTTTCCTTGATTCTGCTGCTTTCAGCACGTGGATGGGACCAGACATTTGAGAGATTAGAATGGCAGGCAAAGGAGGCTGCCTCCAGGAGATTCACCGGAGGGTCCTTACTGTACAGAGGGGCTTTCAGTGTTGTTATAACGTGGAGACTGAGCATCCAGCTCCTCTCCGAGGACTAACTGGGTGATAAAGGGTCACTATTTCTCCACCCAGATTGAGAAAGCTCCTTCCAATACTGGGGGGATGTCTGTTCAGCAGCCAGAGGCTGTCACAGAGGCTGATGTCTTTCTCTCCTTGGTGATGAGTGTCTTCGACTGGTGCATCCTGAATCCCATTCAGACCTTGGCTCCGAAGGCTGGGGGCTCTCCACCATCCACAGAGTACAGGCACTCGAGAACTTGAGCGGGGCTCCGGGAGATCATCCACAGGACCCCCAGGACTGAGCCCCAGGGCCCCTCACCCTCTACTCCACCTGGATCAGCTCAGCCAATGAAGCTATCTTCTTGTGATTGTACCATGTACTTGATTAGCTGGACCTCTTATTCCAGTATTTTCTCTTTCTTTTTATTTAAATCTCTGTTTATCCTCTCTATAGCAGTACAGGTGTGCCTGTTTGTGCTTTATTGATTTGTAAAGGCCTTTTACCTACACGCATCTTTTTGAAAGAAGCCCATGAAAATTTAAAATATTTTTTACATATTCAAACATTTAACTTTTTTTTTTGCCATGGCTACTGTTTTTGGAGTTTAATTTTAAAAGTTCCACTTTATGGTTATAGAAATGTTCAGCAATTTTGCCTTTTGTGTTAAACCTTTAACCCTGTATTGCATCTTGGCACGTGATATAGAGTATGAGTCCAATTTTCTATTTCCCACGTGGGGGTCCACTTGTCCCCATATTCGCAAGGGTACCAAGATTCACAAGTGCTCATGTCCCCTACCCCCGGGGTGGTATCTGAGCACTCCCTACACCTCTGTATGCGCCCATCGTTTATGGATTCCTAGGACACCTCGTACAGCACACGCACTAAAGCACACTTGCTGCCCCGCAGCAGTCAGGACAGAGCGATAGGAAGGAACCCTGTACACGTTTAGAGCAGGTGCATCCTGTGCCCACATGTCTCCAGCCCACAGTTTTGAGTGCTGGCGTACGGAGCTTGGGCACGCGGAAGGCCGGCCGTGCGTGGGTGCTCTGCTTTCTCACCATCAGCTCAGTCTGTTCTGTGGTCCCAGACCATTGTCCTTGTGCCTGACTCTGACCTATCTCTTCTCTTCCCTTACTCTGTCCCTGCCTCAGCCTCACACCCGCGTATTCCTATTTCTAAGATGCGTCTTGGTGCTATGAACAGGTCACCTCATGGGAGCACAATTGAGGGGATTTTTGTCAGGATTTAAAAAAATCCATTGATAGTTTTATTGAAAATTAACTCAAACTAGAGATGAAGTGTAGCTGTGTCTGGGAGGTGGCCCCGGCTGGTCACCAAAGGCTTGTGCTGTAGTGAGAGGGCTATCATCTCAGACCTTGACTCTGGCAGCATTTACACAGGCAGATACCAGGAAAAGAGGCACTTCTGACCTTCAGCTCCCTTGGGGGAACATTGTGGGTGGCGCAGGTGGGGTGCAGGTGTGGTGCGGACCGGTGAGAGGGCAGAGTATCTGGCACGGGGCCTGAGTGCGGCCCAGCCTTCCAGGACTCTGGGTGCTGCTGGCACACACTTTTAAAGCATGGGTAGACCTTGGTATCGCTTCATTTAGATGAAGAATAATGTTTTTCGTTACACTTTTCCTTGGTGTTTTGGTTTTGCTGTTGCTATTGTGGATCAGGTACTGCATGGACTGTTCTGTCTCTGCAACAGCAGCACCTGATAGCATTCTTTCTAAAAGAATGACTATAGCACATTATACAATTAAGTCTAAAAATGGATGCATAGCATTAAACGTTTTACAGATTGGGTTGTGTCCTTAATTTTTTTAGGGTTTAAAACGCTCTAGCCTCAGAGTATGAGGGCGTCCAATGCCTGTTCGTGCTCAACCCCTCCTTTAGAGCCTGAGCGCTTTACTAGGTCCCCCAAGGCTGGTCCAGCTCTGTGTGCCCACTGCCCAGTGCCCTTTGTCCCAGGAGCACATAAGTGGCCGCATCTGGCAACTGTCCTGAAGCAGGAGACCGGCTTTTATTTTCTATGCACTTCCAGCTGTGCCAGACCTCGTGCCCTTCCCGGAATGCCCTGCAAGGTGCTTAGCCCCAGACCCCTTCACAATGTGTCTTCCTGGGTGGCATCTTTTCCATCTCTCTGGCAACTAGAAAACTGGTACCGCAAATCCTTCCCATAAGAAACCATTCTAGAGGGATCATGAGTTATCGGCATCTGGTGGACTCCGTTCCCTTCCATTTGCATCTGTTCTCATGCCAACCCCTTGTGTTTGGAACCCTCCATTCACGCGTACACGTGTGCCTTCCTGTGTGGACTCTGACCAGCATGCTGCCAGGCACACACATGTCTAAGGGAAGCAGGAGGCTCTGTTTCTTTGGTTGGGGAGGACAGCGGCAGCGCGTTTGCTTGGTGCAGAGCGGAGCTTCCCCTGCCTCGGTCTCCTTCGTTCCTCCGCCTCACAATCTCGTCTGCATTTCAGCATCAGAATGGCATCCTTGCCTCACAGACAAAGCTGAGGACGGGCACTGCTCCTCCCAGGGGTAGACGAGAAGGAAGGCGGCTCCTGGCCCCCGTGCCCAGGCTGTTGGCGAAAGCCTGAGAGGTGAGGCCCGGCTCTATCCCGGAGAAGGCAGTTCCTCCACGGGAAGCCTGCGGACCAACCGCACTGAAGATGAGCTTGTTTAGAAGGGCAGGCGAGGAACAAGAACAGCACACGCAGCCTGGAGAGCATGTCCGTCCTCATGGAATCAGAGGACGAGCGTCTGCACGCGCCCTGTGGGGCCGCCGGGGGCGCCCTGTGGGGCCGCCGGGGGCGTCCTGTGGGGCCGCCGGGGCCGCAGGGGGTAAATGCTGGAGAGAGAACTCGCATGCTTTGGCTGCAGAGCTGGAACCTGAGAACAGGCGCTGCTCAGCTGCCTGGGCCGGGCTCACATTATCCCTGTCCTCTTGTGGCGTCAAGACGGCTGTCATCCCTTTGCTCCAGGCTGGGCGGACGGGCACTGAGTGTGTGTTTTCTTCCAGGCTGTGATGAGCAGAGATTAAGAAGAGACCTTACTCTTCAGCCTGAGGAAGGTCCGCGCCGCTCCTGTCCTCTGCTCTCTTTGGTAGGTGGAGGAGTCCAGCCTCCCTTGGGTAGAGTGCGGAGATGAACTGAGGTTGGATAGGGAGGGTGCTCAGGAGACTGAAGGCACTTGGTGCAACTCATTGCTTTTCGGTGAAATGTAACCCTGACTTGTTACTGAGAAATCAGGGGCTTTGGACTTTACTAAAACTCTCATTTTTTACATGTGATAAATTTTAAACCACTTTTATTTTCTGTTATTTGGTTGACTTATCATACAGGTGATCTCCTAGAAGTAGTATTTTACCAGTCCTTGTGTGTGTTGCATTCCCTATGGATGGACCCCAGATCACAGTGTCTGCAACAACCAGTGGATCTGGCTGATTTTTATGATCTGAGATAAAATCTGAAGATTTGGTTTTGTTCATCTCCACATCCTTATATCATTTGGGAGAAGAAAAGTTTGACTTTTGCCTACTATCTTTTGAATTTTTGACCCTTCCCCCCAGAATTCTTCTTTTTAGGGTGAGTGCCAATATCTGATAAATGGCTTATAAAGGAATGTGGATAGGAAGCAGATGCTTTAGTAAATAACTATGAATTGGTAAAATATGCCCAAATGATAACTGTCCAGGTCTTTTCACTTCTTGGTTCCTTTCAATGGAGGATACTTATGAAAGGCCTACCATGTGCCCAGGAGCTGCAGTAGAACCCACTGAATGGAAAAGCAGTGTGTGTGTGTGAGTACACAGTGTGGGGCAATGCATGGGTGTGTGGTGTGAGGGTGTCATCAGGCTTGACATGTTCACCTGCTGGCTCAGCCTGATGGAGTATAAAGGAAAACATGCCTGAAGAATGCACCTGTGCAGATTTTAGCAAGAACAGAATTTCCCCTGAGCTAACAAAGGGCTGAAGCTGCTGTCTCCAGCTATGTTCTAATGGAGAGGTCATCAGAGCTGTTTTCAGATAGGACAGAAGCATGATGTGCTCAGCTCAACCCAAACTGTTATTGTTGTAAGAATGTGAACTCAAAATCAGTCACTATTATCTGATTAGTAGTGTAGCACATTGTGTGTCAAAGATATTTTTAGTATGTACTGCTCTAACCACAAATCCTGTCTGAAGAAATTAAGGGGCATTAAAACAATGCTTAGTTATAGACTAATATGCTACTTAATTGAGAGATCAAACAATATCTATAACTGCTAAATTAGATAGGTAAATACATGGGATTAAGGACAGTTATCATTAGACTATTGCTGTAAAATTATGTGATTTTTTTCCTTTTTTTCTGGAGAATTGGTTCCCCGTACCCACCATTCTGGTGTTTACTGTAATGCAGTCTTATATTGAATTAATGTGTATACAGGGAATTTAAGATTATCCATGGAATTCCAAGTTGGGTGTCCAGAGATGCTACCCAAGAGAAGAATTCTAGGATGTTTTATATCTGTGGAAAATAGTTTTATAAATGTCCAGGTGTTCCAAGTAACACCATAAATTGTGAGCACTTTCTGCAGAGTTTCACAGGGGAAAAGAGAAAAGAAGGAAGGGGAAAAAAGAAAAGATATGTACATGTACATGAGCTGGCGAAGGTCACTGCCCTACTCATTTCTATCAGCTCACTGAAAGGAACAGTTAGTGCTTATATTGTTTGATCAGTTTTACATGAGTCTTGGTTACTTTTCTCTCGTTGCTGAGACAAAATACCCAACACCCAAAATGAAGGAAGGAAAGGTTTATTTAGCTTACTGTTTGTGGAGGTTTCAGTCCATACTTGGCTGGTTCAGAGGCAGAGTGGCACATGGCAGAGGGCAAATGTTCATGGTGGCAGAGCACAGCAACACAACCAGCAAAAGGGAGGAATGGCTGCAAGCAGCCTCTTTCTCTCTCTTACCTTGTAAACAGCCCACTCTCACCCAAGGGGAGTGTAGCTCTCACACAGTCTTCGTGCCCTCCTCTTCCACAGGCTCAGGATGTGTACAAAGTAAGCACCTTGGCTTCCTGCTGAGTCACTCAGCCAAACCTCTAGACTCTCCAGGTTGACACAATGTATAAACCATAACAGCATGCCTGTATCTGGTAATCTGAGCATCTACTTTGAAGATAACTATATGCAATATAATAACCGCTGTTAATTTTCTATGTGCATCTTGCTTAGAAATTCTGTATTATTTTTATTGTTTTTTTCTCTCTCTAAAATAAAATAATTTTTCTGAGAAGAAACTTTCAAAACACAGAAAACTCATTGCATCTTCATTTCTATTAAAATAGGACCTTAAATTTTACTGAAATTGAGTTTGACGAGGTTCAGTTCAGATTAGCGACCTTGCGTCAGCAATTCCAATCCAAATCCACAGAAAAGAAGTTAAATATAGAAATAAAAACATCATGGACTCTCCATTTCCGTGGTGCTACCAACTACCTGGTCAAGGGAAAATCTACATGTGCAAGAGTTCACCGCAGAAAAGCGGCAGGTAGAGCAGATAAAGATTCTTCACAGAAGTATGAGGAGAAATCCCAAGCGACACCCACCTCACATTTCCTCCTTACACAGAAAGAGGGTGAGCTGCCCATAAAGGCTTCAGTGTAAGCAAAAGAGTGTCTTACTGGTTGTAAATATGTGAGGCTTTTCACAAAAATAGCGAAGTGCCAACTGCTTGGGAGTAATTAGGGATATGATGCTTGGACCTCCTAATGGAGGAATGGCTAATTACAATTACAAAGCACCGCACTTAGAAACATATTTATTGTGCTTATTTTAAAGATGTTTACTTCACCTGAAAGCAGAGGAATACAAAAGCTTTTCCATGGAATAAAAACAGAGGTCATTTTCCTTTGCCCACTGCATTTACTGCAATTTCTAAAGTCCAAGGCAGACAGTGCGTTGATCCAAATGAGCCTTGGGAACCTTGCAGGGTTAAGCTAGTGTTACTGCAGAGCAGACGCATGCAGCAGCCATCGCCAACCACCCTGGCTCTCTCTCTGTCTCTCTCTCTCTGTCTCTCTCTCTCTGTCTGTCTCTCTCTCTCTCTCTCTCACACACACACACACACACACACACACATGCGTGCATGTGCGCACATATGTGGATGCAGAACAACATCCAATCACCTGGCCCCGTGATCACCCACAGTTTGGGAAGGGTGGCAGCAGATTGGTGTGTTCATTAAGGGATGGAATGTGCCTTGGATCCTGGATGCTGGAATGAAGCAGAGGTCTAACAGGTCTTCCTTGTACCTCTCAGGAACACCGTCCTGACACAGACCATGCACAACCATCACCAAAATAGCAGGACTTTAGTGTACAAAAAACGAGACAGGTTCATAACATTCCCAGTATTCAGGTTTGACTGTGAGCTACTATGAGGCCTTATGAGGCAAAAAAAAAAAAAAAAAAAAAAAAAAAAAAAAAAAAAAAAAAAAAAAAAAAAAAAAAAAAAGCCCAAACCCACTTCTATCTTGAACCCTAAGTTAATTTCCTTTTAATTCTATTCTGAGTGTGACTTCTGTGTTGGAAAGAAGATACCTGAAATTAACATTTAAGTAGAAGGAAGAGGAAATTAAAAGAGTTAAAAGAGTAATTGTCACTTTATAAGGGTTCTGTAGACATCTCTCTCTCTCTCTTCCCCTCTGTCCTGTACTGGGGATTAAACAGCACCCTCAGTCCTTTGCAGTTTTATTTATTTTGTTTTTGAGAGAGGGTTTTACTAAATTGTCCAGGTGGGGACTTGAACCTGCGATCTTCCTGCCTCTGTCTCCCAGGTGCGCATGTGTTTCTCTGCACGGTGCACGTGGGTAGTGGAGGCAGAACACTGGACCCAGTTACGAATTTGTGCATTACTAACTGAGCACACACAGGGGCAGACACAAGGGGACAGCCTGTCAGCTCTACTTGGAGAGGTGATAGTGGCCCCTGGCTCTCTGTGCCATCAGGAGGACAGCTCAACTAGAGGACAAGACATGCCCTGACCCCGGCCACCTCCTCCGCCATGCAGCCTTTACACTACTTTTGACTCAGATTCCAACCTGCTCCCTAGAGAGGGCAAATCATGGAACATATGTTTAATCTAAAAATGTAGCTTTCAAAAAATGCAGTGTTGGGATGTGCAGACACTTCCTTTGCTGGAACCTCCTCTTCCCCTGAAGGCTGGCCCAGCAGAACTGGATGTACACACGTCCACCTGCAACCTTGGAGCTTGAGGGGGTTGATCTCGACATCTGCCTGTGGGGTGCTTTAGAAAAAACAGCAGCATTATTGAGACAGACGAGGTGCCTAATAGAAGCTGTGAGCACTAGGACTTCAGGTCTTCCTGAGGAGGATTTAAATTTAGAAATCACTGAATTCACATTTTATTTTAAGGGCTGGGGATGATGAGGAACTTGCCTCACTCCCAGTTGGGGTGGGCTGGGATGGGCTGGTTCCTCAGGGTATCGGTCAAGTTTACCCTGAGTCAAATTAGGCAACAAAGACACTCTCTTTGCTCTTCCAGGGCTGCAGGCTAAACCCAGGGCCTTTGCTCCGGGTCTCAGAATTCTGCCACTGAGCTCCACATGCCCCTTCTCCCTTTTTATTGGAATTTTTAATTTGGAGATAAAGTCTTGTTAATTGCCCCCGGTGGTCTTGAACTTCTTACCCTCCTCCCTCCCAGTAGCTGGGAGCATAGACACGGCCACAGAACCAAAGACACTTTTAAAATACCAAGAGCCTATTTAATGAAACACTAGTGAAAAGATTTTAGATAGTTCTTTGTGATTTTCTTTAACATACACATTCTCAGAATATGTAAATGGTACTAGCCAAATGCTGGGAGGATTGGTGAATAAAAGGGAAGTAGCATGTTCTAGAAAGTCCTGGACCACCTAGCTCATCCTTGGGTGAACACAGAAGGCTGTTACAAGGTGGAGCTCAAATGGCCACACTCCTGTGCTGAAGGAACACACTTACCACAGAGGGTGCCCTGAGTGTAGGACTGACTCATCAAAGGGACACTAAACTTGTCATGGTGACACACACCTGTAGTCGTGGGCCTTGGGGAGGCTGAAGCAGGAGGATTGCAAGTTCAAGTTCAGCCTCAGCAACTGAATGATTTAGCAAGACCCTCAAAAATACAGAGGATGTAGTCTCAAAAACAAAAAATACAGAGGAAGTAGCTTTGTGCAAAGTCCGGGGTTCAATCCTCTGTATGGGCAAATAAAATAAAACCCACAAACAAACAAACAAGAAACTGGACACTCAGACTCAACTGCAGACCCAGAGCCTAGTCTCACCAAAGGTGGTGGTGCTGTGATGGCGCCCTCTCTGCATGGCTCCACGGTGGAAAGGACGCAGGGACAAGAGGACGTCTCTGAGAGAGCAGAGGCTTCAGGAAAAGGCACTTTCTATGCACTGCAGCTAGGTGAGGTGCTGCCAGCCTCTGGATCCGCTCGGACGTGTTCCAGCAATTGCCCCGCCAAGGCTGGCAATTACACAGTGTCATGGCCAGGCGACCCTGGTTTCCTGCCACCCTCCTCCCCTCTTTGCAAAGCCTGGTGTGATTCTTCCCCATGACAAAATTTGTGTGTGCGGCTGAACACAGAAGCACATGCGTGTTGTCCTGACACACCAAAACCACAGCAACAGCCCTGTAATCGTGCAATTCAGGTGACCTTCCATGAAAGAACGTGGATTGCACAGCAGTCTGAATTCTCCGTGTTTGTGTTGATCCACCGTGCCTCTGAGAACAACCACTTTGCGATTCCCGATCCTTGTTGCTTCTACTTCTGGGCATACAGGGAGTTCTTGGCCAGTTATCCAAGGGGTGGATCAGGACTTTCGAGACAGGAAGGCTGGAGATCTACAAAGAGAATCCACAGAGACGAGGGACTAGGAAAGAGGAAATACAAGAAAAATCTGTAAAATGTCACCAAAATAGGAGAAGAACTTCAACAAGGAGCCATTGTACGTTTATGGAAGGCAACACCGTGCCTCCTGAAAGGGAAATGCGTTTTGGCAAAGGCCTGTGGGAGGCTCGGATTATTAGGGAGCTGGAGCTGGAGGAAGAACGGCCGAAGTTGAGAAACCCAGTGACTTGCGACACATCCCTTAAAAATGAATCAGAAAATGAGAGGAACAAAATAGGCCGAAACCCCTTCTCTGACTGGCAACTCGGATTTTGCGTTATTAGTGTGGACAAGCAAATTTTATGTGATAGTTTGTTGTATTTAAAGACAGTGTAAAACTCTCATTGCAAACAGTTGTTTACAGTGCGTTTTTCGGCACGGAGCTGTTTTAAAGCTCAATTGTGCATTTTGCAGATAAAGTGGGGAAACTAACTGAAGGCTGTATTGTAAGCAGTGGTTGCCGTGGAAACCCCAGTTTCAAGAGCTGGTTCTCCATTACCACTTAATTTAGGCTTCCTAATTGCATTCCACTAAATCGGTAGCGACAATATCCGCAGAGCGAAACTGCATGCCCAGTCTAGCGCAAACCTCTTTGAAACAGGCTTTTTGAAAGCCAGTAGCTATAAAAACTCAGCATGACGTGCAGCATATGAGAACCTGTAGTTCAAATGTAGTGCTGCCTGCTTTCTCATCCTCGGTAACTTCAGTGCTCTCCACACCAATCTATTAGTTCAGTCTACCTTAAAGATCATAAAGCCCTGTCATGTGGAAACTCATCTGTCCAGCAACACATCGCTGCAAAATAGATTTAATTGTGCTCCCAACTTGGTATCATGTCCGTCTTATTTTACCACACACCAGCAGGTAGTCCGCACGCAGTCCTACTTCCCTTGAACTGCCCTTGCCCCACAATGCGAGGAGAACAATACTTTCTCAGTTTAAATTATTTGCCACTGTTGGGCTGAGCAGAGAGCTAGACCGCCCATATGTGACCTGAAGAAGAGGCTTGTCAGAACCACTAGACATAAAAGCATTCCAATTATCGACCACACCGCCTTAATAGAGGAGGAACGAATATGATGGTGTAGAGTGCTGTACCGGTGAGGAGCTCTCCGTCGCTGTCGGATTACCGCTTGAGTTAAACCCCTGTAAATCAGTCACATTATGCTGCTGGTGGGGAAATAAACACAGACCTATTATGCCCAGGATTTCAGAGGGTTCTTGCCCCACGAAAAAGCGGCACCCAATGCCCCAGTTGTCAGAATTTTGTCAGGTTGGTTCCCCAGCAATCACTCATGCTGGGATGGTGGGGAGATTGGTGCTGTGCAGGGATTCTGAAAGGGTGGCATCCATCTGTCTTTGGCGACCAAGCAGAGGGCCAGCCTGGGTCCTCTGCAGGACCCGGAGGCCTGTAGGCATTCAGTGCCGACGTGCAGTGGGAGAGGAAGCTACTGACCTTTGATTGACAACCAGATCCCACAGTTCTCGTGTTCTCCTTAAACAACGGGTGCTTTCAGGCCGAATGCCTGCTATCTTGGAGCACAGGACTTGGTGCCAGTGTTCGGCGCAGCACACCGTTTCCTCGCCCTGGTCCTGAGGATTTGGCATCCATGTCACAGGCAAAGAGACTCTTTTGCTCCTGAGAGACGGGTAAACAACTGCGGTGTTTTATCCTCTCCTTGGCGCGGGGACATGTTGCTAACGCAGCCTGGCGGCGCCTGCCAAGCACTCGGCATTGTCTCCCACCTCCTGAGGTTCTGAATGCCCTCGTCCTCCCAACGGCAGCTCTTCTGCGGGGATGAATGGGGCATTTTCCAGGACAAGGCTTTATGAATGAGACAGACTGTGTATTACAAGGCCAGAGGCTCCTGTGCGATTCCTAACCTCAGAGAGCACATGCGAGGGGAGCCTGCCCCTCAGCTCAGCCGTCATCCGGAGGAGAGGGAAATCAGCATCCCTGACAAGATTTTCCCAGAAGCCTCTCTACCACGTCTTGGAAGAAAGAGGGGCGAGGTGATCAGTGGCCCCAGGCCTGACCCCTGGACCAGCTGGATTCTAGCACGTGTGGGTGGGCGATAGGGGCTGCTCCTAGGGATCGGTGGGTGGGGGCACTCCCCGCTGGGACAAGTTCAAGCCCCAGGAAAATAGAGCCTGTCCCTAGGATTGTGTGTTACCTTTGCATTACACACAGCAACTCTGTGATCTAGAGTGTGTGGTCTTGGAGGCTGACTTTGAGCAGAATGATGAATTCAAGTTCTGGTATTTTCGTTACCCTCTGTCGCATGAACCTTACCAAATTTCACTTTCCAAGCCCCTAGAGATTCTTAAAGCAAAGCTGGGCTTGAGCTCCTGGGGGTGAATCGCCCTTTTTGGGGCAGCCTGAGCCTGGGTGTTGAACTCACCCTTCTTGTACCTGGCTCCCCTTGCATCAGATGCAGAAGGGGAAGGATGAGGAGGCGTTTTGGGGTCTGCACAAAGCCATCCTTCAAGGTAGCCAGCCCGAACAGGCGCTGCTCCAGTCCCCCCCGGGGGCTCCGAGAGCTCCCAGAGGGGCTGGCAGGGAAAAGTCAGGCAGCTCTGTGGAGGCATCAGGTTCCTGCTAATTTCCTCTCCCGTGACCCTCCCGAGATCGCCTCTGATTTTATCTGCGTTCTCCCACTTTGCCACTGCTTATCTCTGATCCACCTCATGAAACTAATAAAATAAAAGACTAATGTTTCCTTCTCATTTCAAAACAATGCATTCTAATCCCCAAGGTCCTTTGATCTCCCTCTTCTGCTGAAACAGAACCCCAAATCTTTGGGCTGAAAAAAAAAATCAAGCCTTGTTTCAGGACATAGCCTAGGTACCCATCGCGACAAGAGTGCAGCCTCTGCAGAAAATGATTACTGCGGAATTACAAATCAAGGGGAGTGGCATAAATAGTTATGAGGGAAAATTGCAGGATAATGCTACTGATAGAATCGACAGCGTCCTGGATGGCGATATACCCAGGGGTTCTATGCATTATCTACCCACCAAAACGTCAATATAATAAAACCTACAGAGGGATTTGTATCAAGAGCCAGTCTTTGTTAATTCCCAAGTGAATAATAAATCAAATCAGATACCTGGAAGATCTTCTCTAATTGACTAGTTGGAGGCACTAGTTGAACTGGGCAGCAAGCTGTTTAAACTCATGGATGTTAGCAACATCTCTCTCTCTTTCGTCTTTAAATTTACACAGCATTTTAGCAATGACCCATGAGGGCAAAGAAAAAAGTTGAAAATTTACACACACTGTAGGTACTTATATTTCCTGAAGTATTTTGTATCATTTCCTTTGGAATCCCAGTGCTGAGTAAGGGGCCTAGCATTAAAGCGCTCCCCAGAAAATTCTGTCCGAATCAGCAGCCATACCTTGAGCAGACTTCTTAATCTTTGGCTACCCTCACTCATTTTCTCTCCATCTAATATGCTGTAAGTTAACCTGTGAGTCTGCAAATGTCGGATTGAAAATATTATGCATTTTTGTAGGACAATTAGAGATGTATTTTAATGAAGGACTTGATGGTGCTCGGGTACTACCCCTGAGGCACTCCTGGCCTCTGGGTTCCCTGAGAGTGTCAGGGTCTCCAAGCTCACTAGGGCTTTGCTGATGAACTCTCAAGAACATCGATGTGGAATACATGTCATATATGCGTCTCATGTTTACTTACAAAGATAGCTTTTGGGATTTCAGGTGATGGCCTACATATTGGATCAATGTCCAGTATCATAATATTTCAGATAAATAAAGTTTTTCCCCATATCCCTTTTCAAAATAAGACTTTCTGCGATATTTGTTTGTCTAGAGAGGAATTTGGCCTGATTTAGGCACTAAAGCAGCTAATTCCCAGATGTCTCAGGCTCCACTGAGGAGTGGTATGCGGAGTGGTCCTACAGGACCCACACTCTTCAGGCACGGGGCTGAGCCTGGGCAGCTGCTGACGCTATTTGCCATGGGTGCTGGGAGTTCCCTAAGCTGGACAAGGTCTCTGCAAAACCGCAGCATCACCTCTGCTTTAAGCAATGGATGTTCAAGAAACCTCATTTCAGTAAGTTTAGATTTGTTACTTGAATTCTTACACCAAAAACCCCAGTGGAATTTGGCAAGAATGGTCACACATGTCAAGATCTGAATGAAATGTAAAGATGGCCCTTTTCTGATAATTATGAGGAAGTTGAAGAAAGCTGTAGCAGGGCATGGAGCACACCCCTGCAGCTGGACCGGTGTGGTTCAAACCTCAGCTCACAGCTGTGACAGCCGAGGGTATGGCAACTTCACTTATTTAGCTTCAGTTTGCTGGTCCGGACAGTGTGGGCTTCAGCATGCTTTACCTTACACGGGTGTGGCTGTGAACACCAAAGGGAAGTTGTTTTGTACATTTGAAAGCATAATATAAAATCTCACAGTGAGATATCATTGATGCTTAATAATTATAGATAACTAGGGGATTCAGTGTGCTATTTCAATACCTGCATACAGTAATCAGATTAAGGTAAATGGGAGACCCATCGCCTCCAGGACAGTTCTCTCTTTTTCCTTTTCTGATTGGGGACATTAAATATCTCCTGTAATAACTATTTTGAAATAGTCAATTGTTAACCATAGTTATCCTACTGTTAGTTAGGATACTGTTAACACTGTTAGTTATTTCTTCCTATGCAACAAAACTCATGTATGCATTAACCATCCTATATTTTTAAAATGTTGGATTATAATCATGGCTGGGAATAGATAATACTTTGACGCATTGAAATGCTGTGTTCACTTTTCTTTCTCCTGTCCTGGAATGAAGGGACTTGGCTCCCCTTGTGGCCCCCTGGGCTTCAGCTCACATGGACACATTATGCGGCTGTAGTCTGTGTCCCGGTTACACCTGGTGGCTGGAACAATATTCCTGACATGCGCAACTCACAGGAAGACCGTTTTATTCTAGCTCACGGTTTCAGTGCACAGTCAGGCGGTTCCAAGGCGGGACCGGCAAAGTGGAAGGACACAGTGGGGGGAAGGGTGCGCAGCCCAGGACAGCTGGGAAGTGGGAGGGAAAGGAGGAGCTGAGAACTTGAGCTCACCCTTCCAGGTCACCCCCTGCCCCAGTGACTGCTCCAAGCAGGCCCCACTTCCTACAGCACAGTCAGCTATGCTGCCTCCATGATCCAAACCCATGAAACATTTGGGGGGTACATTTTAGACCTGAGCTATAATAGTCTGTGAAGCCAACAACACCTCCTCCCACCTACTTAGATCTCTGGTCCTATTGCTGGGGACAAGAACGATCTGTCACCAAGAAAGGACCACACTGAATCCATGGCATCCTGGGCATGGGACAGAGTGCGTGCCTGTGAGTTGCTCCTCTGAGCCAGGTTGGTGTAGACAGGATGGGCTCCATTTAGGATCCCAGTGAGCAAGGACATGGTTCTCCACCCAAGCGGGAAATGTTTGGAAGCCATGGGCCCTGCCCCATCAGACAAGAGTAGCTTCAGGATAGGGATGGAGCCGCCACCCCTGGACAGATGCTTCCACGGTCTATACGGGAAGGGACTGGCTGAGCCCTTCTTCGAGGTGGCTGATGCAGTGAGTGGGGACTCAGGAAGTTCCCTTGGTACCTGGTGCTGATGGCAGGAATTTGACTCAGCATAGAAAGTGGCTCCGCAGGTGGACCCACAAAACCTCGTGTGTGTGTAAAGATGGGTCCTGAGACCACAGAACATCTCCATAATGCTGGGTGTCACCTCAAAGCCGTGTAGGCAGAAAGCACCACACGCAGATTCAGAGGTCAGACCTTGGCCAGCTTGTCCCATGAGCAGCTCTGCCATCAGTAATAAAGAGCCGCTAAAGCCAGAGGGGAAAAACGTGGGCAACCTGAGGTCAAAGTGAACAAAATATATCAGCAGCCAGCTCACAGAGGAGAGGAAGAGAGCAGCTCAGCCTCCTTCACAGGAAAGAAGACACGAAGAAGAGGGAAGAGGAGAAGGGGAAGGAGAAGAAGAAGGAGACGAAGGAGAAAGGGCAGAAGACAAGGAAGCAGAGGAGGGAGGAGAAAGAGGGCAAAGGGAGAGGGAGGAGGAGGGGAAAATGCCTTGGGCACGAGACTGGCAAAAGGCTTCTCGTGGTCAAGATGGCCTGAAGGTGAGGCTGTGGGAGACAGGTCCCGACAGCTGCTGCTGGGGAAGATGTAAAACGCTACCACAAAGCACTGTGGGAGGAAATCAGGCCGCCTTTAGAAAAGTTATACATGACTGTGCCCTTTGATTCGGAAAACACGCTTCTAGAAATCTATCGCATACCACCAAAGACACTGTAAGGCACAAGATTAGTCCCTGAAGCATCATTCATGTTAGCAAAATATTGAAAACAACCCAGGAATTGCCATTAACGGGGGACTGTGGAAATAGACAATGAAGCATCCGCACAAAGAAATTCTATACAGCCAAAAACAAAACCAGGAAAAGCGAAATAGGAGAAAGACCCCTATAAATAAATAGTGTCTGTTCCACACCTTATTTGCTGAATGAAGAGGAGAAAAGCAGAACACAGAAAGGGAATATAAATGTTTACCTATTCGTTTATATTCTCAGGAAGGAACCCTGGAAAACAGTCAACTATAAATATAAACCATTCTCCAGAGGAGTAGGCACAGGGGGCAGGTGCAAACGGGAGCTCTCTCAGTCACATCCATGTTTTCTGAGGGCAAAAAATTGAACAACCTAAATTTCAGAAGACACCGAAATAAGTAAACTGACTTTATATCAACTCGGTGACATAACCGTAGTGAAAAAATAATTATCTCAAGTTACTTCAGAACATGTTATTTAGCCTACGCTTCCCCAGCAGAGACGTTTCACAGGAACGAACAGAGCTATAACCAAGTGTTAACTCCCGCCCAGTGTCTTCTTGGTAGAAGTAATATTGGTGATGTTAATTTATAATTATGTGACACATTTTGCAGGATGAAGTATGGGATAAATTGCGGCCAATCTTTTCAGCATACAAAAAAATAAACACAAGTGTAAAACTGGAAAGTGGTGAGGAAAATTGCCTGTCTGGAAGCAAACGCATCCCAGTAGTGATGATAATCGATTCCTGGTGCCTGTTCCTAGATGCGGGTCTGTAAATGTATTTCCCACAGGAAAGTGCTGTCCTGGGGCAGCAGATGTACAAATGAGCTGGACGCCTTGTGTGTGCGCAGCCAAGGAGCTTTTGGTGGCCCGCTTCTCATGGCAGAGCGCTGTGCTGGACCATGCCCAGGGCTCCCCCGGTCACAGAGTGACCTGTGGCTCAAGCAATGAGCACTAATTAAGTAAGTGAAGATATAAACTCGATACTAAAGGGGAAAGTTTAAAAATAACAGCAAAAGAAAACAAAGTCCTGCCATCTCCAATTTACTGGTGGCCACTGAAGGTAGGGAGGAGCTCACATCCTCTGCTTAGGTGCTGGCACTAAACACACAAACAGATGAACAAGCCCACCAAACCAGCATTCCCTGCCTTTGCATGCGAATGCAGCTGCCCCAGTGGGGGGAGAAAATTGTCTCCCAGGAAAGACAGAAAATTAGCTGAGTGTGAAGGTGACCATTTCCCCACACACCCTGACTGGCAGGACTCAAAAGAAACTCCCATGTGGAGGAAAGAATTAGAGCCTGATGGGAACTTCAGGGTGGAGGGATCAGGCTGTGGCCACCGAGACTGTGGCCGCTCCCTGTGCTGGCTCCGAAAGCTCCTGTGCTCTTGTGCCATGGCCTTGGGACCACCCAGCAGGACGCCTTTCTGGCCATGCCCACCGGAGGCCATCTTGTGACTTGCTCACAAGGATAGGACTGGCTGGGCAGATAGTGGTTCTCCAGGCCTTCCCTGGGGACACTCACGGCTCCTGCCTTTGTAGTTTGCACCCTGCCTTCTCAAAGCCTGTGCTTGTGTGGCTGCCCAGAAACCAGGGAGCCCAAGGTAGCCGTGTGCAAGGACAGGCCACAGTGATGAGCCAGGCATGGAAGGGAGCCCTTGTTGGACTCACAGGCCAAGCCACAAGATGACGGTGGCAGAATGGACCTTAGGGCCACCAGGTGGATCAGGAAAAACTGTCCGAGCCAATTCTGCCTGCATTTTTTCCTGTGCAACTGTGTGCAGAGAAAATGGTTATTGTTTTAAGCCATTGTGCTTGGGAGCAGTTTCTAATGTGGTAGCAGCACAATCATTAGAAAGTCACTGTTTTCTGGCCAGTCATCAGTACCCAATTAGGGAGGGCACAGACCAGTGAATGAGGCTTGGTGAGGGCTTTTACAGTGGGAGGAGCAGCTGCCACCACCTGGAGATCCCCTAGGGTGGAAGAGCCAGATGGTGCAGCTCTCCTGAGGTGATACAATAGTTCACCGCTTCACTCAAGGAAAGTTCTTGTAGAAAAGCACCATGTGAAAGACTCACCATCTAGTGTCTCAGTTACTTTTCTCTCTTGTTGAGACAAAATACCTGACACCCGTTTGGGAGGAAAGCTTTATTTAGCTCACAGTTTGTGGAGGTTCCAGTCCATAATCAGTTGGCTCCAAGGCAGGGTGGCTTGGCAGAGGGGCAACAGTTCAAGGTGGTGAAGAGAGCAGAAGCAACAAGAAAAAAAGGGAGAGCAAGCCTCTTTCCCCCCCTCATACTGTAAGCAGGCTATGCCCACCCAGGGGTTGTAGCACTCAGACACTCTTCAGGCCCTCCTCTTGCACAGGATGAGGGTGTTCACAAAGTGAGGGCCCTGGCCCCCTGCTGAGTCACTTGGTTAAATTTCTAGACTTCTCAAGTTGACACAATGTATCAACCATTACACCAAGATTCTGGGGAACTAACCTCTATTTTAAGAAAAATATTGAGGTAGAGAGGGAAGCAGTGGAAGTGGGCGAGTTTAGGGAGGACCTTTTGCAGGACAGCTGATCTGGTAGATCTCCCCAGGGTCACTGACATGGACCAGAAATGAATCAGGGGCACCTCAGATGGAGAGGGTTTTGAGGACTCCGAATGGGGACATGCTCTCTGAATGTCATCCAGTCCAGACTCACACAGGCCAAGAGGCCAGGGAAGAGGGACACACTCGGGGGACAATGAATATGGATCGAGTGCTCCAGACACCAAGCAATTATTTTTAGGTTTTAGGGTGTGATGGTGATAGTGGCGTGTTAGTTATGTAAGGACATGCCTATTTCTGTTTTTTAAAGACATATATGCTAAAGGCATAGATGTGAAATGACAGGAGGGATGGAATTTATTTTGAAATTCTTTACCAACTCTGAGGAAAGGGAGGCAGGAAGGAGGAAAAAGAATAAATTCTGTCAAAATCTTGATCATAGTTGAGCTAAGTGAGGAGATGCAAGGGCTCATAAAGTCTCTTTACTTTTCTGTTTGGAAATTTTCATAATAAAATTTGCATAGCAAGAATTTAGGAAATATCAAAATTCATGTAACTCTCATATTCGGGCTTAAACCATGTTGGGTTTGTTCTAATCTAAATGTAGGCCATTCCATTACTAATGAAAGAACCTACTTCTTCCCCCAAATATTTGAGTAAAATCTTGTCTGCAGGAAGAGCCTCAACATCCCACACAGGGCTGTATAGTATTCTGCTGTGTCTCTGTACCCAGCATGTTCATCCATCTCCCCACTGTCAGACCCTGATGGGCTTTGCATTTCTTCACTGGTGTGAACAGTGCTGCAGCAAGCCCACCGTGCCTAACACCTGGGTCAAGGCACAGAAGGAGCTGGATGTGGTTGCTGGAATCTGGTGCCCTCGTTCTAGTTGGACTCTGCCTCTGCCAGTGATATGACTTCCAACAACAGTTCCTTCTCGGTGTCCTCAGTTACAAAGTGCTGATGAAATCAGCAGCTGTAATTTGTATATCTGTGTCCAGAGCAACATCATTTACAAGGGGATGGATGGACCCCAGCTGGTGTGTGAGGGAATATTATTCAGCCTGGAGAAGGAAGGGGATTCTAACACACACTGTCACATGGGTGAGCCTACATAGGATTCTGTGGTGAAATACACCAGACACAGAATCAGTGATCCATCTGTGCAAGTGACCCAAGCCACAGAGACAGAAAGTGCAGCAGTAGTCATTGGGTGGATGGGAGCTGCGAGGTGGCATTTGGTGGAGACAGAGCCTGGCTTCGAAAGACAGAAAGAGCTCCGCAGGCAAGTGGAGGTGCTGGTGGTACAGCGAGGGGCAGGCGCTGAATGTCATTGAACTATACGCTTACAAGTAGTTCAAATGTCAAATTTTATGTGAAGTCTATTTTAACACCATTAAAAAAGTTAAAATCTGGAAACCCTCCACAGGCAGCTCCTGTGTGGGGTTGTTAAAGGAACCATTGGACATGGCTGGAGAGATCTGTGGACAACTGTCTTGCATGTAGCAAGCGCCCCATAGAGACAGCTGTCATTGTCAGGGTGGGTGTTCACCACAAGCACTTCCCACCGCCCCCAGGACGGGGCAGCAGCACTGTCACGTGGCATCCACGTGCTCTGGCTCATCGGGGGGTCTAAGCCACCTCTTCTCCGCTCTCTGTCCCAGGACCCTTTCGCACACAAGCACCAACCAGCACACACACGCCTTCCAGACTTCTCTTCCTGGCTGGACCTGGAGCCTGCAGACACAGCCTGGGACCTTGGCTGTCCCACAGTGGGGGCTGCCGATGTCCAAGCTGCCTTGGGAACCGTGCTTGCATTTCAGCAGAGGCACACTAGAGAGAGGCTGTGGTACAAGGGAAGACGTGGAGGACGGACTCCTTTACTGAAAATTGTGGCACCATCGACATGGCACGAAGTTAGCAGGTCAGCTGTTTGGAGCACGGCGCAGCCACACTGCACGGCTGTCAGCACCCCCTCTGCACAAACTTTTCATCCTCCCCACTGGGAGCTCTGTGCAGTTTGAACACTAACCTCGTTCTCTCCTTGCCCAGCCTCTGGCAGCCACCGTGCCCCTCCGGCTGTGAGTTCACCTGTCCTAGGATCTCTGTAACCAAAGCACTTTATACCGGGGGCTACAATCACAGAAGCACGTTTCTCATCATCTCGGAGACTGGAACCTGGAGACCAGGGTGTAGGGCTGCGCGAGGAAGATGTGCCTTGGTTTGCCTTGGCTGTCTTTCTGCTGTCACTGGGGCCAGCCAGGCCCTGCCCGGCCTTCTCTAAGCCTATCCGCTGCTTTCTGAAGCCAGGCCGAGCTTTGTCTTTAGAAATCACAGAATTCAGAGAGTTTGTGCTCTGAGGAAATGGAAGAACATAGAACGCAGACGGGCCTGTGGTCGTAGCAGTGATGTTGGGCCGCTGTACAAGAATTCCCTCCAGCGGCTGTCGGGCCTCACTAACGTCACCCTGCAGCCTGCTTTTCACTGCCTGGTTTCCTTGACATTCAATAGGCTTGGGTGAATTCTGAGATGATTTTTGGCCATGAGAGCAAATATTTACTGGATTATTAGTCAAATGAAAAGAAAACAAACATGACCTTCCAGGGCCAAGCACATTGTCTAGCATGTAGGTTTCAGGAACATAAACCCTTCCACGAGGAAACCTGACTCGCTGGTACCGGCCCAAAAGTGAAAATCCTGCAGGGATTTTTCTGTCTCTTTCTCCATTGCTAATATTCAAGAAAAACAATGATGTGTGTGGAACCCAATGAGATTAGCCTAAAACCCAGAATAAATAAGGATTTTGATATCAAGCTGTCCTGACTCATGTCTTGCATGTTTTAAATTCTCTTGGCCCCATAAACACATTACAGCTAATTATGGCTGAAGCGGAGACGGCTGGGGATTGAGTAATCGTGGGCTGGAAGGTGTGGAAGCTGAGCTCGATTTCTCCACGTTGTCTGAGGCGCAGTGCTACTTGAGGCCGGAAATGCTGGGGAGGTGGCTTGGTAGTTAGCAGCCAAACACAGGGGAGGAGGCAAAAGAAATAGAAATCAATCATCAGTCACCGCTTTGTTAAGACCCATTGGGGTTTTGGTTTTCCTGTATTTTGTCCGTGTATTGTAACAGCTGGAAGGGTGAGCTCAGCTGACTCCATGGTGTTTTGTAGGACTAACATATTTGGTGACAGCTCAACTCTTGGAAGCTTCACAAAAGCAGAGAGATTAAAACCACAGCCAGAGATTTGAGAATTTTCTGACATCACAGAGAAGAAAGCAAAGGTTTTCTCCTTTGATCATCTGCATGGCGTGGCTGTGATTAGTCATCATTTTTTGAAAACTGAAACAGGACAGCCAGGAGCACAGGGTGCAGCAGGGAGACAGGGCTCTGACTCGGTCAGCGCTGGACTTCGGGGTCCCTTGGGCAGAGGGCTTAGAGGGCTTAGAGGGCTGTCCCAGGACCTATCACTCTCTTAGGAGCTCACAAATGTTTTCATTGCTTGTAAACTGAGAAAGAAAAGACAGTGCACATTTAGGTGAGAGGAAATATTTTCCTGAGTAATATTTGATTTATTCCAACATAGTTGGAAAACACTATTTGAAATCTAACTTTTAGTGGGTAGGGGCCCCTGAAAGCCATCAGAGCCACTTTCACATGGTTTTAAGTCACCTTTCTTGGTGCCACTAGTGATGACAGGATGGGCTCCCTTGGTTCTGTATCTTTCCGCTTCCTCTAATTCCCTGCGGGACATTTCCAAGAGTAAGAGTGGTCTGGAGAAGGGAGAGGAGCCCACTGCCCCACAGGGGCAGCGCTGGTCTCTAAGGCCCTAGGGTTATGGGAGGGTCACTAGCTGGAGGTGCACAGGCATGAAGGCCCATGGGGCACCTGACCCTGCCCAGCCCTCCAGAGGGAAGATCTTGACCGGACAGGTTTCAGAGGAAGTGTCATGGCGTCCAAAGGCCACTGTGTGGGGGGACTGAAACTGCAGTGCAAATAATCTTACTCCAGAATACTCTCTGTCTACCTCTCTGTCCCGCAGTGGGGAGGAGCAGACAGCAGGTACTAGGAGGATGGTGAGTCCCAGTGCCAGGAAGCCTGCAGCCGATTTCCCGGGGGTCTGGGACAGCAGCCCATGGAGCTGTGACTGTCGGAAAAATCTCTCCAAGAAAATAATACCTGCACATAACCTACCACTGGGATGGTTTTGAGCTCCTGGCAGTGGAGATGCTACCGAGGTGGGAGGTCAGTCAAGGACAAGAAAACAACAGAGAGCTGTGGGACAACAATAGAGAAACAGCAAGGACAACTAGGTCCAAATGTCAGGAAAGCAATAGACAAAGGTCCTCCTGCCCCCCAAGACCTCGGGCATGAGCAAACCCAAAGGCACATGACCCTGGCCTGCGCTCATCCTCATTTTCATTGTGGTTTTGCTCTGCTCCCACAGTGAGCTTGAATGTCAACTGACTCTAAAAGCTTATATGGTTAAAATCTCCTCCCCTGGGGGATGTTGAGTCACATGTGCTGTTGGGCCATGATCCACATAAGCCCCCAGTTACAGGTCCTCCCATGACCCGAGGAACTTAAGAAGCTCACTACCTGCCCCTAACAGGCTGTGAGTGCTCCTCCTTGGTCCACTCTTGCTCTGTGGAATGTATTTTTGCTTTTGAGAAATTTTACTCTTGCTACTTTACTTGAGTGTTCTGCTCAGTTCTTGTTTGGGGCACCAAAAAGCTGGGTAAAATTCCTCCACAGCCCTCTATCCAAGGATGGTACAGTAGCCGTGTTGGGACCTCTTGACTTCAACATAGCAAAGCTTTCCTGTTAACATTTCACAGGACTCTTCCTCATTAAACGCTCCCTCCCCTACCTGTGGGAGCAAGTTATTCTGGACAGAGCCTGGGCTTGGTCACAGCAATGCCCTTCTTCGGAGGCCAGCCTTTGCCTTGTACCTCATGGCCACTGTATGTTAGAAGGGCTCTGTCACCAGGAGGAAACAAGGCCATCCACCATTGTCACCTCTGGAAAAGTGGGACAGTCCCCTGAGAATAGGAGTGCTCCAAGGGAGACCCTACTCCATTCACACAAGGCGTGAAACCAAGGTGGCTGAGAAGGCACAGGAGGATCTGTCTCAGCCAGGCCCTTTGTGTCCCATCCCCAAAATACACTGCAGCACAATTGGCGCCAACGTTCCTGGACTCCTGGCCCCTGAGATGCTGATGATGCCGGCTGCATACCTTCTCTAGTAGACGCGTGCTAGATCTGAATCATGACTAGACGAGGCCGAGGTGAGAAGCCTGATTCCTCCTGTCCTCCCTCTCTCTCTTCTCATCTTCTCTGTCAACTGTCCCTTAGGTTGCAACATGAGTCAGACCTGTGCTGAGGATGGGGCATCTCACAGCACTCACATCCTCATGGGGAGAGAGACAGATGCAGGAAGCAGATAAAGAAAACAAAGAAAGGTGGGAAGTGGTAGGAGGGTCATCTATCTGCCCTAGTGCCCTGCTCTTTTCTTCCTGAATCCCTGTTCCCCTTCTTCCTGTAGCCCCTTACCTCGTACTCAACTTTGACTTACTAAATGGAAGCCAGCAGCCCTCCCCTGCTCATCCTCAGACGACCAAACTCACCCATCTTCTGTGGGGTCTTCTTCCCTCTGAGCTGATGGAGGAGGTTCAGAGGTACTGGTCTCTTCCGTGGCAGGGTGAGATTTCAAGATTTCAAGATGGTGACCAGAGTTCTGGTGGTATTGGTTCCCAAGAGGCTCCACTTCAAGTTGTTTGGTCACTTCTTCATTATTTAACTTTCGGTGGAGCTCATTCATGACAGGCTGCTGGCCCTGGGACTCAACATCTCCTGCCCTAGCTCCATTCTGGGCCTTGCTCTCTTCTGGCCTCCTCTTCTGGGTACTCTCCTTCCTCCAAGGGTCTTACTCCAAGGTCACTGTAACCCTGCCTTTGTGTCTCCGGGCCAGCAGCATCTCATCTGGACCCAGCCAAGTCCTCATTCTTGTATGGAGCGACTTTTATTCCGTTCTGTGGTTCTGGGATGAAGTCATACCTTCAGGGCTTTGTGATTTGGACTTACACAGATTAGCAATGCATTCTGGACTTTATGGTTCTTGGTGACCATCATGGTCATGAGAAGAGCTCAGGGACTGTCAGTTTATAAAGCATTTCCTGTAGGGCCTTTGAGCAGCTTTGTGAGCTGAGGATGGTCCTGGGAGTCTCCCAGTGATGTGGTTCGAGCTGGACGGGTCCAGCATCCTCAGGGGCCCTGGAATTCCTTGAGTCGGCCAGAGGCTGTGATTTAGGCAGGAACAGGGAGACTACTTGTGGTTGTTCGCTACGTTGTCATTTCATATGGAATGCAGTAGAGGAGAGAACTGCTCTGGCTGGGGATCTGAGGTGACTTGGTGAAGCGCCGGCTGGAGAAGCAGGACTGCAGCTGGCTGCTTCACAGGATCTGGGGACCTGCCTGGAACACACAGAATTCTGTCACCCCAAAATGTGCTCTGAGCTTTGGGAGTGTCCTCTCATCTGCTCTTATCTGCTTTCCCCATTTTGAAGAGGGGGTACCTGAGTGGCCATTTGGGTTTTGAAGTTGAGAAATGGTCTTTGAGCCCAGGCACATGACAGCACATGGAGAATCTGCACTGACATTGCAGTGACTCTGCTAACTTGACTGGCTTCTGGGGTTCTCGACTCACACATGGTGTGGGAAGCACCCCAGAATCCCTCTGCCAACAGTGTAAGCAAGGGGTGAAGTGACTCACATCCTGTCCTGAGGGGCAGGTGAAGTCTGCATGCTTTTGAAGGGACACAGATCTCTGATTCCTATGTGTCCCCAGATCTTCTGAAGCATTCGCGATTGTTTGTTACCGGGACCTTATTTCCAAGGACTGAGTTTTCCGTGCTTGCTATGAATGGAAATAAACCTGCTTTTGCAGTTCCTAAAGTGAACAAGATGAGATAACACAGGTTCATGGGAAGACATGGATTTTGGTCCAGGTAAGAGTCCAGATGGGAAGCCAGCATGGTGCCACAGACCTTAATCCCACACCCAGGAGGTGAAGACAGGAGGATCATGGTGAACTCAAGGCCAGCCTGGGCTACACAGTGAAGCTTTGTTTCAAGCAAGCAAACAAACAAGAAACTAACAGAAAAGGAAAAGAAAAGCTTTGGGACTATGTTAGGGCTGTGTCCTTGGTTCATGGAACTTCACATCTCTGTAGTAAGCAGACTATGATTTCTTTCCTATGCCTATGCTAAGAACTAATGCGCTAAAAATATCTGATGTGGAATATAAAACAGCAGATACAGAGCAAGAGTTAAGTACATAAATGTCATTGTCAACAATCAAAGAATAAGTATGTATCATTGAGTCTTTCTATATAAACATGTATGTTTGCATATTTTTCCTGTTATTTTAATTGTTTTCTGTGCTTGGAGAATGCTGTCCCTAAAAAACCTATGTACTTTGAGAAAGAAGAAGTTTTTAATTAGTATATAAGCTCCATTTACCTATCCAGTTTTTTGATGAAGGAAATAGGTATGGAGGTCATGTCCTGTGTAAAGGTTTTGTATTTAGGCTACCAGAGTAAGAATTTGTTTCACACTTGGGAATTTAAACTCTAGTAACAGTATTAACATTTTTATGCGGTCAAATGACTTTTTGAAAATTTGTCTCAAAAAATTTGAGAAGTCAGACCCAAATTTCTCTGTAAACTAAAAGACAGTTTCTAGTGAGTATTCAGGCATTTAGTCTTGAATTCATATTATCAGCTAGATATCTCTGCTGTGCTAGGAGATACTCTTGAGACAGCTGAAAGGGATACCATTAAAATGGATTAGGTGATTGTATTCAGTGCCTATAAAAAGCTATAATCCAAAGGCCTAGAAAGTTTATTTCTATAACTACCAAAATGTAAATGGACATTCAAATGTAGGACTCGTATTTTTAGAGAAACATAGCTTTTATTCCATATACACAAACAAGTAATCCAAGATTGTCAAAGAAGTTGTTAGAAGTATAAAGTGACTAATTAAAATAAGAAATACCGGCCTTATTACCCAGCAATGGTCTGGAACTGAACTGAATGCTGTTTGATTTAGGAATTATAGCAATTCATATCTTAAGGGCTTTGGAGTCTTCATCAAAGCATAGAAAATACAGAACATTAACTCTGGAGACCATACCCTGAGATGCTAAGCAAGAGAATGTTCTACCCAGGGGAATTTGGAGAGGGGGAGCCCTGCTCGTCTTCCTGCATTTTATTTTTGATCTGCTTAGTGTGGGGTAACTTTTGTTCTGCACCCTGAAGCACAGCCATGTCTTCTGAAGCAGTGGCATTTTCTCCTCCCCTAGAATATCACCTTCGCAACAGGTGCATGTCCTTGTTCTTCTGACCCGAGTTTTGACAGTGGGTAAGTGATCAGAAACACAAAAGGCTGCGTGAGAGACCATCATGCCAGCCAGACTCTACCTTTAGGAATTAGAAACACTCAGTTACAAATTTTACTGCACAACAAAGGTGAGTTAGGTGAAATTCTTTGAAACCACTAGGAAAATAGAATGTTTCTTCTTTTGAGATTTATACTGGGTCTTGCAATGTTTTCTCCTTTCCCTCTGCTGGTTCCCTGTCTTGAACATGACTTCTGTGGCCCAACTTTGGTCCTTTTTATTTTAATGTTTTTCTTGAATATTCTTTCATTAAAATATTACTCTACTGTTACTGGTAGCTCTTTTTCTTATTCTCTTTAAAAACAGTTTATTAAGAGATGATTGAACTCTGAGTTTTAAGCAGGAAATTATAAAAAGTTCTGCCACTTTTTCGGTTGAGTTGAATTAACACTGGATGAGCTTTTCCCATAGATTTGCCATTGTATTTGGTAAGGCAAACCAAGAAACGACAATAAAGTTTAGCGTATACTTTTATGACTGATGTTTATAATTGACTTTTTTCCTTGCTGCTTGGAGAGGAACTTTTTCTGCTTCCTTCTATTCATTTTTATTTCCCTTTTACCTCTTTCTTTCTCCCTTTCCCTTCCTTTTATACATATATTAATGGGTATTTTTACATGTAAAATTCTTATTTACCTTAGGAAGATTATCATCTGTGCCTTCTTTCTGAAATGTCAGGACCTTGGTTGTTCTTAATTTGATCTTTAAAAAAATATGTCTTTACTACTTATTAGAGGTTTTCTCATTGGCTAAGTCTGCCTGGTATTAGTAATGTAACTCCTAAAATTACAATGATGTGATTTTTTTTTATAGTTACACCAATGAGCGATCTACAGTAGATATCAATTTTGAAAAATAGAATAAAATAAATCAATCTATTAGAAAGAGTTGCAAGAAATTTATTCTTGAAGTCCGTGGATGATAATTCCTAAAGGAAATGCTTCTCAATTTGTATCTGACCTAGGACTTGATAATCATATCCATTTAACTTATCCCACAGTTACTTCGCACCTCCTGTGCGATGCACATTGAAAAGGAAAACAGTGTGTCCAGATGAAATGCTGTGGCCTGCCATCCCTGGACTCGGCCCTGCCTTATGGCTGATGTGAACACACTGTCAGCTATAGCACACGCGGCTCGGTCTTGCAGAAATGGCTCTCGTGAGTGCACAGTGTGCTTTCTGCACATCACTGTGCGTGGTGCTGAGGTCAAGGAGCGTGAGAACGAAGGCATTAAGGCCCTGCCGCGGGTCGAAAGGCGACAGTGGAGACTCTCGGTCTTTGTTCTCTGTCCCTAACAATGGCGCGGGATTTGCTCCCCAGACACCCAGTCCATTTGTGACCGAAGAAAGCCCAGAAGCACACAATCGCCTCCCATCGGGTGGAGAAAGAGCTCATCCTGCTTGGTTAACCATTTCTATGAGGTTATACCCGTGGTGAGGATTCTTGGAAACTCTTTCCTCTGTTTTCCCATTGAGCACATAATACGTTCAAAACAAAGCAAAGCAAAACCTCCCTCCTTGCACAAATCTTTTTGTAGTTGATTCACAGGTGAAGCTTTGTCGTTTAAATTCTTGTGTTCTTTTAAAGTATCATGTAGGGCCAAAATTTTTCTGACACACCCAATTTAGTTAGAAATAAAACATGAGCAGGTGCATGTGATAGCAATGCAGCGTGAGAAAGTTCAAGCAGCGCTGCCCAGCTGCCACGCTGGCCTCTGGGCGTTACGCTTGGCAGTGGAGCTCACGCATACAGCTGTCCTGAGGTGCATGCACGGAAAACAAGCGCTCAATAAATGCTTCTTGGTATTTTACTAAAACATACAGATACATTTGAATCCTAATGAATGTGGCTGAATCCAGTCTCACAGTGACACTTCCTCTTGAACAAAGGAGACTGTAGTGTCCACAGAGAACACCAAACAAATGAATCCCCCCTAGCAAAGG